>CM024589.1:21741223-21848207 GCA_014182565.1 Eucalyptus marginata | reverse complement strand
GGAAAGTTGCCCTTGCTTATGCTAGTTGCAGTAAGTAAAACTGAAAGGTAATGCAAAGCAATGGAGAAAGTGCTTTCTGTGTATTTCAGTATGTCAAAGTATACAAAGAGTGTTGGTATTTGTAATACAAGAGAGAAGAATCAAAAAGAAATATATGCACAATATTACAATATCCTAGAATATTCTATGTCTCTGATATACTATATCAATTTGTAATCTCAGAGGATAAAATCAAATTCTCCTTCCAACACTCCCCCTCAAGCTGGCGGCCTATAAATGTCAAAGGCGCCAAGCTTGCTTAACAAATATCCATGTTGTCTCCGACATAACGGCTTAGTGAAGATGTCGCCGGTCGTTCTATTAGTTCCAATTCCTCGAGTTATGACGATACCTTCTTGAATCTTTTCTCGAGTAAAATGACAATCAACCTCAATATGCTTTGTTCTCTCGTGGAAAACTGGGTTTGCTGCCAATTTTAG
The DNA here is from genome assembly GCA_014182565.1 of Eucalyptus marginata. Taxonomy (NCBI): domain Eukaryota; kingdom Viridiplantae; phylum Streptophyta; class Magnoliopsida; order Myrtales; family Myrtaceae; genus Eucalyptus; species Eucalyptus marginata. The sequence continues at coordinate 21,847,728 of CM024589.1, read as the reverse complement.
CGCAAAGACGTTATCACAAAACAATTCACTTGCTCCACCGACTTGTACTCCAAGATCCGAAAGTAATCCTCGTATCCAAACTATCTCACAAACGGTCTTTGCCATGGCTCGATATTCCGATTCCCGTGATGACAATGAGACTGTTGATTGTTTCTTTGTTTTCCATGAAATCAAAGATTTTCCTATCTTGATGCAAAAACCAGTAATGGATCTTCTTGTCATAGGACAAGTAGCATAATCTGTGTCACAATATGCTGTCATCTTCATGTTGCAATCACGAGATAGTAGAATTCCAAGCCCTGGACATCCCTTCAAGTACTTTTTACAACCTTCCGCATTCATATGCGATTGCTTTGATTGTGCATAAATTGACCGAGAATTTGTACGCATAACATATATCAGCCCGGTCATGGTGAGATAGATTAATTTGCCAACAAGTCGTTGATATGCCGATGGATCCTTGAGCAAAGTGGATCTTCACTTGGAGAAGAAGAACTTACATCATACTCATATGTTGTCAACTTGACATTCTCGCTCAATAGGTATAACAAATGGGTTTGCATCCCGATAATCCAACGTCGATATGATTTCCAGGACGAATTTTATTTGGCCGAGACAAATTCCTCACCGGATCGAGCTATTTCGATACCAAGAAAATATTTTGGAGAACCCAAATCTTTAATATGGAAAGTCGAATGCAAGTATTCTTTGAACTTTTGATCGCCACATTATCATTTCCCATGATGAGTATATCATCAACATAAATCAATAGGTAGATTGATGAAGTACCTTTGGTCCATGTGAACAATGCATAATCATGCTTCGAGTGTTGAAAACCCGCATTTGTAAGTGCCTCGGTGAATTTCGCATACCACTGCCGAGAAGCTTGTTTAAGCCCATACAGGATTTGCGTAGACGACACACTCGAGACTCCCCGTCTACGTAATCCCCGTGGAACCTCCATGTAAATTTCTTCATCAAGGTCTCCATGAAGAAAAGCATTATTGACATCCATCTCGATGTAAATCCCACTACTTTAATGCAAAGCAATTGCTAGAAAAGAGCGAACAGCTACCTCTTTAGCAATCGGTGAAAAGTCTCATGATAGTCAAATCCTTCACGCTGCGTAAATCCCTTTGCGACAAGTCGAGCTTTGTAGCGCTCAATTGAACCATCCGCCATATATTTTATTTTATAAACCCATTTGCAACCAATGGGTCTTCGTGAGGAGGCAAAGGAACGATATCCCAAGTGTGATTCCCTTGGAGGGCAGCAATCTCTCGCTTTCATGGCCCTTTGCCAACGGATATCACGTGCCGCTTCCTCATAAGAAGACGGTTCTTGTTCTTCTGGATATCCGATCGACGCAACACATATGTTCCCGTGATAGACGACCGAAAGAAACATAGGAGGATACCGGTATTGTACGAAGTTTTCAAGGTAGAACGAGATATAATCCTTTGTCAGGTTGGAGGACGAACTTGTCGCCCCGAGCGTCTAGGCCTGTCGACCGTTGGGGATGATGGTGCAATTTGTTGTTGCCGTGGCAAAGGAAAACTATGACATGTTGCTGGAGGGTCAATACTAGTCTGTCTTGTTGGAGAATCGAAGAACCAAGAACGAGAGCAGAGATCCAGGACATGTCGTCGTAGAACATGGGTTAGAAAACGACCGATCCGGTCCGATCAAGATGCACCGTGGTTGTACGAAATATCCTCCACCGATAGAAATTGTCGATGGCTTGATTCTCGTCATGGACGCCTCATGTGAAGATTCCATTTCTTGAAAAGGGAATATATCCTCGTGAAATATGACATCACGACTAACAAAGAAACGACCCGTAGATATCTCCATAACTCGATAACCTTTTGCGGGGTAGCATATCCCATAAAAACACATCGAAAAGCACGAGGGTCTAATTTGTGTTGATACCGAACATTCGTCATGTAGCAAAGACAACCAAACACTCGGAGATGACTAATGTCCGGTTTCTTACCAAAGAGTTTTTCAAAAGGAGTGCAACCTTTTAATATTCTAGTTGGCATACGATTAATTAAATAGGCCGCCGTGATCACACAATCTCCCAAAAGGATTCGGGAATGGAGGCTTGATATTTTAGTGCACGAGCAACTTCTAGGAGGTGTCGATGTTTACGTTCGACAATTCCATTTTGTTGCGGAGTGTAAGCACAAGAACTCTCATGAAGAATTCCTTGTGATGACAGAAAAGATTTATACTCAGTGGAAAAAAATTCACTTCCATTGTACGTGCGAATCCTCCTAATATGTGTATCAAACCGATTTTTGACCATAGTTAAGAATTTCGACGTACATGAGAAAGCCCGACTTTTGAACCGCATGAGAAATACCCAAGTGGCACGCGAATAATCATCCACGATAGTAAGGAAGAATCGCGATCCATCACGATGAGATATATGATAAGGACCCCAAATATCCATATGTACTAAAGAGAAAATACTAGTGGCTCGAGATACACTAGTTGGGAATGGATTTCGCGTTTGTTTTGCCAAGGGGCATACTTTACAATCGAACAAGGAAAAGAAGCACTATGTCCCAGACGCTGATGAGAAAGTGAATTTTTATTTGCAGCAATTGCATTACAAGAAATGCCTTTATTCAAAAAAGAAAGATCAATGTCTCTGGGGAGATCGATCCAAAAGTATAGCCCTTGTTCCATTCTACCCAAGCCCATCAGTTTCCCAGTCGAAAGGTCCCGAAAGGAACAATTTTCAAGTTGAAATTGGCTTGACAATTATTGTCCTCACAGATTTTGGAAACAAACTATGAGATTGAATTCAAATTTGGATATAAAGAACATTCTTAAGGATAATGTTTGGGCTAAGGTGAACAAAGGCCAATTTTTCCGACATCGTAATATTTCCATTTGGAAGTCTAACATATATGGAATCGCTTTGTAGGGACACTAGAAAACAAATTTTCATGGCAAATTATGTGATCACTAGCACCTGAATCAATAATCCATGCATCAACTGAAATATTATTAGTCTTGTTGGATGAAGTACCTGAGAAATTTGCACTTTTGTCAACTGTCTGTAGTTGATTTAGTGCCTTCATGATGTTCTGATATTGATCCTGGAAATAGGTTGATGAGCTTTGTCATATCCTTGTGCCGACACTGTAAAGCGTAAAATTCTTTTCCTTTCTTTTCTTTGTCATTGGGTTTGCCATGTAATTTCCAAGCATGTCTCAATGGTATGATGAGGACGCCGACAATATTCACAATATTTACCTTTAAATTTGTAATTTTGGCTTCCTCCCCTCTCGTGATGACGTGGCATAATAGCGACCACCGCATTCGGGTCCCATGTGAGAGAAATTGAGAGCCGTCGATCCACGGCCTCGCATCGGATCTACACCGTCCGACGGTGGAATTTGGGCCGCCGATCCGCGGCCTCGCATCCGATCTACGCCGTCCGACGGTGAATCCGGGACCGCGATCCGCGCCCTCGTCTATCTCTACCGTCGGTTCGTCCGGAAAGATAGGGGCCGTCGGATCCGCGCTTTGATCTCCTCCGTCCATTCCGCTAACCCTAAAATTAGGGTTCCGTTCTTCACTTCAGCCTCCCCAAAAACCGAGAGGACCCTCCCGAGGCGAGATCTTGCCGGCGCGCGAAGGCCGCCGTGAAATCGGCTTAGGAGAACCTTGCTTGGCGCAAAGAAGAGCCATGCTCGCTCCTTTGTCACTTCCGGCAGCAGCCATGCGCCGATTTTCTCCCGAATGCCGAGCCGGGAAGATGCGGCCGAGCGGTGGGACGGTCTCCATGGCGAGGATTTGCGAACGGAAAGGTACGTAGCTCTCATTTAGGGCTAAGAGGAACCGAGTTACCTTCTCTCGGCCTTTGATTTCTTCCGTATTGCCGGAGTGTCGCGTCCTGGCCCTTGAAGTTGCTCCTCGGCCGCCTCAAGTTCGTTCCAAAGCGCTGAGAGCCGATTGAAACAGGTGGTAACTGACAAGTTCCCCTGTTTTAGTTCGGCGAGGGCTTGAGTGAGCGAAAAAACTTTCACCCTATCGAGCTTCCCGTACATTTCCTTTATATTATTCCACATTAATCTCGCATCTTCGCCGGGAGGAAGCCCCTCGCGACCTCCGTGCGACACGCAATTGCCGATCCATGTACGTACTAATTGATTACATTTGCGCCAATGGCGTTGCAGGCGTTCATCGATTGGAAAGGGGACGGATCCATCAAGGAATCCGTCCTTATCCTTGGTAACAAGAGCTCGCCGAAAGTCCCTCGCCCATACTGAGTAATGATCCGGCCCGTGAGTCGAAGGGTGATGAGTCGCAGCTCCGGCCATCGGACGATGACGTGTAGATTGCATCTCCAGTGTTCCGGGACGGCCGGCGATGGGCGGAAAACCCGGCGGCGCAAACCCGGGTGGTAAATTCGGGTAAGGATTCGTTCCCGACCCACTCGGATTGATTCGGGTCTATCGCCCGAATTTGGACTAGTGGTCCACGCCCTGACCGGAAACCAAGTAAAACACCTCACGGAATGGTAGGGGAGCCCTAAACTTGCCACCAAGTAAACCTGTCATACAGGTGGCCAAGTCGGGGTTTGAGTGAATCAAAAATGGATCCAACCCAAATTAATCCACTTAACCCATATTGATCTATTTTTTTATGTGATGCAATTTTAATGACTCATACCCGACCCAAAATCAACCCAACTGGCTCCAATTGAAAACAAATATCCATCGAAACTATATGAGGATTTGATGCACAGTTTTCTCGTCGTCTAAACCGAGGTGCAAGAGAAACACTGGTGAGCAAACAACGCCATTTCTGAGAAATGAATTGAGGAACTGGAGGAGGTGTGGGTGAATCTGAGTTTCGAGGTCAAGGTGGAAGAAAGAAACTGGACAGCTGATGAGGTCAATGTGGAATCCTAGGGTTTCGCATGGACGACCACAGCCTTCCATTTAACAGGAACACTTTTTTGGTAAATCGCTAATCCGACGTTTGTTCGCAACTCTGTTGCTGGTCGAGACTAGTGTGATGCATGATTCTTCGTTTGCTTGGCATCGCAAGGCTTCTGTCGAGGGAGCAGCAGCTTCTCCACACAGACATAGACCAAGAAGAGAGAATTTTTTTCCCCTTGAGTGGCTAGGGCATGGCTGACCAATAGATGAAAGGCTCTATAAATAGGACAATAATTGGTCATGCTCATTATTACTGTGGATAGACTTGTACAATTTCTTGTAATATATACATTACCATATTCAAAGATATTAGCAATGGCAGGTCTTTTAATGGCAGGTCTTTTTTCTAGGATTGCTTTCCTCTATAAGCGAGACCAAATGCATCCCTTAGTGATTATTCAACTATTTGAGAAAATTGAAATCTGGAACCTTTAGATTGTTAATAATTTTGATTGAATGCATGGTGGACGGCAATTTTGCAATATTAATCGCAGCTCTTACATGTATTTGATAAAGCTCAAGATAAGGTACACAACTGAATTAAAATAGATCATTATATAAAAGACTTATGACTCCCTTTGTTTTCGTAGTAAAAGTAATTGGACTTTAAATTGATTGGAAAGATTTTCAATAACGTTCACACTCATTTGTCATAGCCACTTTTATTTAATTTTGTAAAAGGATAGACACATATGTAACATGTGAGCAAGCAAAGGAAAAGATGTAGAGAAATAAATGTGTCACTACAGGAAATTTACCCACTAGTGAAAATTCTCAGGCTAGGTCATTATATTGACATCCTCAGGTAAAAGCTTTTAGCACTGATTTACAACGACTTGGTATGTACTGTGTACTAATTGATTTTAAAAAAATAATAATTGCTCTATTTTGAAAGGAAAGTCGAGTAAAATTGTCCATTGCCTGTGAGAGGCCAATCGAGTTGTTGTTTGGGTTGCTAAAGCCCACCGAAACAAAACTTTTCCTATCAATTGATTGCATTTACCCCTCAACCTCTTTGGAATATTTTATGTTCAAAGAGTCAGCTAACCAACCCTAGTAGAGATTGTGTTTGTTTTTACGAATGAATGATAGTGTTCTTTTGACCCCAAAAAAAAAGTAAAGAAATGGCTATATTTTTATAAGGCATATACCTCAATTATTGTTTCGTTTTTTATTTTGCATTTGAACCCTTCTGTGGTCATATTTCCCTTTTCTAGGATATGATGGAGTTCAACTGGAGCTACTCAACAAAATCCTCCTATGAACTACATGAGCAAGCAACGTTAGCACCAAAAATGCCCAAATACCTTGGTTGATAGTTTGATCGATGGAAGCCACTTGGAAATCAATTAAAAAAGCAGAAGATTGCAAATTTCTAGAACAGATTTCTATTATAGAAATAGATTTGAAGAAGAAAATCAAAAGCTAAAATTTTAACTTCTCAATTTCTGAAAGAAATCAATTTCTGTTCAAATTTTTGTCATGTGTTAGTAACGTGAACTTAGTCATCAAGAAGACCCAATTTTGGTGGACAAAGATGTCAACAATGAGATGGCTAAGTGCTAAAGCAAGGGGTCAACGAATGAAATATATCATCTTGATCGACTGGGATGAGTATAGAATGTAACAGTCAAGTAAGGAAGTTAATGATTTGAGAAATTGTAAGTATTTGTACATAAGTATTGCTAAATAGTAAGAGCCATGTAGGGCATGCTTAAATTCTCCTTTTTATGTAAATGTTGTTTAAAGGTTATCAATACTTCAATTGTAAATGTATTTTTTTTTTTGGTTGTTAAGAAATGAATAGATTTTGCAGAGGAAGATGCACCTACAAGGGACAAACACTCAAAAAGATAGTCAAGTCAAAGATAGTGTAAGGGTGCCGTAGTTCCAAGGAAAACCAAAAGGTATACTTCAATTGTATTTTTTGTCATAGAGTGTTGGAGAAGATGAAAATTAACAACTTCCAGGGCTTTCTTAAGGATAATTTCGATCATTAATTTACCAAATTTGGTGCAGTATGCTTTAGCAACTATTCTCTTAGGACAAAGAAAACCTTCTTCTTTACTCCACACAAAATAATAGAAGGGATAGGAACAACTAAATTGTGTATATAACCCAGCAAAAAAAAGAAATGATTTGGAATTTCAATTTATAGGCAAATGAAAGAGATAGCCGTTACGAAACCATTACAAATCCATTGGTAATAATTAAATTGATGAAAGCCATTACTGAAAAATGGAAGATTTATGAATAAATAAACTGTTATGTAGGCGTTACAAAACGATGGCTTTCATGGCTGTCAATGGTCATGGCTTACCGACCAAATCTATTAAAACTTCCAAACAAAAAAAAAAAAAATGGTCATGGCTTCTTTTACAATAGTTACTTTCAAATATTTCAAAACTGTTAAAATATGCAAACATTTTCTTACAAAGGACGCTCAATCCAAAACACATGTTGAATGCCTTTATTTTCCACGTGTTCTACATTTTTAGTACAATTTACATTGATCGCAATGATTGTTCCTGGAACTTTAAATTTCTTGCCATTAGCTTTTCTATCCAAAAATTAACAATGGACGCTTGGAGCCTTTGTCGATCGAACTAGCTTTTAATTTGAAAGATCAAGCGAAACAAGTAACCCCTGCGCTTATTATACACATTTAAATAAGTTAGTGAAACCATGTTATAATTCATATACGAAACAAAATAAACATAAATATCGAACGGGCATGTCAATTTGAGGGTGGGGAGCAGGGTGGGAGACAGAGAGACCTCTGGAATTGAGTGGGATATGATAGAAACTCCTGCATTAATTTTTTTTTTTTTCATAAAGAATGGATTATACTAGAGAGTGCATTTCAGGTATTTAATCATTTGCAGGTCGGGCAAACTATTACACACTTCCAGAGGACAAGTTTTACGAACAACACAAACCTGACCTTGTTTCAATTCAGTAGCACCGAGCGCATTGACACATCAGCCTCTGTAAACACGGGCTGCATCTCCACTTCTTGGAACTCCTTCATCAACCTCCTGGAATCGTCAAGAACGGGATCCCTCAGTAATTGTGCACCCCCTGCAATTCTTGTCGCGTAGTGTTAATCATATCGTGACGAAATAATTATAGGGATAAGTCCATGGTACTCTCGACGCCCCGAATTCCAAGTCATCGTAATATATACCTCCACTTCATTTGAGTGTGTCCCTCCTTTAAAAGTTGAGCATGCCTAAGCAACCCGGGGCTCAATCAATGAGGTGAAGTTGCAGCAAAGATTTGCACATTTGCAAAAAGAAGGAACATCCCAAAAAGCAAAGGATTCCTATTATCATCAGAGGAATTAGAGAGGCAGAAGAGAGAAGAGAACTACATATTCCTTTTAAGCAACCTGTCTTTGGTGGTCAATCGATTATGCATAGCAAGCCAAGCAACGGCACTGTTCCCAACCGGGGGAACAGAGTTAGCCTGTGGTTGGGAACAGTGCCGTTAGGCATGTTAGCTTTGCTGTGGGCTTTTCACCCACCCTCATTCAACCCAGGCGCAGGAAGCTATCATACCTGCCTACCCAGCGGTAGCCAGAACCTAAGTCCTAACGTGGTGTCTACCTTTACCATCGTGAGGCCCCCTAATTCCCTGTTTATCTTTGTCTTCCCGACAGAGAGGGAATACAGAGGACAGCGTGGGATCTCTCACCCCAAGGTGGATCTCCCGCTTGTTTCCCTCCTTAAGCCTTTTAAGGACATGCCCAGGTCCAAAGAATGCAAGATTTGTCATTTTCGAGAAATATAGGAAGACGTTGAGATCGTATTCGTATAGGATATTAAATACCTGCCGTTGGGGCCCTCTTTTAAGATAGAATCATGACCAGCATCGCCTTGCACGGTAACCAAAATCCAATGAACTTCCCCAATTTTTTTGTTTATTGTGAAAGTGGGACTCGGGTATACTTCAAGAGCAAGAGCGCGTATGAGTGGAAGATAAAGCACAATACAAGATCTATAATAACGTAAAAGAAGAAGACTCATCACTAATGGAACTACGGTAAACTTTTTATTCGATGATAAGTACATTGACCTCTTATACAATTTTCATATTATATACTTGAAAGTGGAACTGATGGCTATTGACTCCTTCCTTTTTTTCTCTTCCTCTATGATTTTCCCGCATTCCCCTCGACCAATAATCCGTCACTAGATTTTTTTTCGTGCCGCGCGGATTCGAAGACCTTTCCTTATGGACTTCAATTGTGGTCAGGTATTGGACTCCCAGAACTCCATTCCACGTGGTGCAGGTATTTCTAGCGTCAATAGGCTTCAAAATTGTTCTGAAACCAGAAAGTTCAGATTGGAGGAATCACGTCCTCTCTTATTGTAACTTACTGGGAATGATACGTCAAGTGATGCTTTTGAAGTTGCTTTTTATGATTTAACTTGATTTGGAAAAGGCACGTAAAAATAAAGCAATCTGATCATATTTCATCAATTTGTAATTCCATTAAATTCCAATATGACGTCTAGAGTGCACAACAATTTCGTCGAAGGAAAACATGGTGCGATCATTACTCCTTTGTCATTCTATTAAGCTCTCCTTCATGAGAAAGAGTGGCTTCCTCTTCTTGCATACACAGTGGCTTCAGTTTGTTTCGCTGTATATGCTCGTAGTAGTCCTCGATGCCTCTTCCCGTTCGGATTAACAGTGAGAGTATCGTTTTGTCCTCACATTTTCCTTCCGCCCAAGCAAAATAAAATATTAAATGAGAGAAGAGTCGTCATTCGGTAATTGAGAGAGAGAGAGATAGAGAGAGAGATGCTTACCGGGGATGAGAAAGCCTATTCTGGTAGATCATTGATCCGATTTTCGCATGCGTTATGGGGGTATGTGAGAGATGTGTCGAAACTCATGCTCCAAAAATAGTTTGGACGACAGGAAATGCATGATCGTTGGCTTCTTGTTCATCACCAGCTCTTACATCGTAAAAAAGGACACATAAAAGGTCAAGAAAACAATTTTTTCATACGAGGGAGGAGAGCTAATTAGTGTGACCACAAGGGGAGAACAGAATTTGACAAAGGTTAAAAAGTGAAATACCAAAAGTTTAACGGCGTATTTATACGCAACATACTGGTCATCCTCCTTATTGCTGTGGATACACTTGCATATTTTGCCTCTATGGTTGGTTCATTGGGATTGGTTTACTCTACGAACATGACCATGTACACCATTGGTTTAGTACTTACCGATTCAAGAGAACTAAAATGTAGACGTTAGATTTCCTTCATCATTTTGATAATGGGATTGCAGACAGCAATTTCATGCCATGTTGAACATGGTTAGTAGATCTATCTGATAAATACTTAAGCACATAAACCTAATGGCTAATATACACGGATGAAAGTTACAGCCGGCTTATAGTAGGGTTGCTTCTCTTATTTTTTGTTGTGTTTTAATGAACTTTACTCACTTTTCTAGGGAAAAAAAGGCTGTAGATTGAGAATTGTTGTATCTGACTTACATCTCTTCCCTTTTAAATCATCATAGTACAATTATTATATCGTATTGGTCATGAACAAATAATAAACTTAATGAGTTTGACCATGCTTTTAGTCATGCTAAACCAAATTAACATGGCTTATGTCGTCAACATTCAAGGAGCTAATTACGGAATAATTGTTGCTTAGCGTGTGAGCCTGTAAATCCAATGAGGGCCTTTATTTTTCCGACTGGCCCAAAAATTTAAGGGATGGATTGGACCAACCCGGCTTGACCACGGCATGCCAAGAAGCATTTTGGACTAATGAAGAACATGCGATTTTTAAGTATTGTTATGTTGAAATAAGCAAACCAATGCGAATCATGTTTTACTGACTATAACAAGAATTTTATGAAAAATAAGTTACATGATTTAAACATGGCACTAACAATTCTAGAGTATCATGCTTCCTATATCTCATTGAAGAGATGGATCCTTCTGCCATCGTATTTTGATGAAATTTCAAAAATAAAATTATAAGAAACTTGAAATATTAACAATCGCATCTAACGGATTATACAAATATATTATTGGTAACCAATTGTAAAATAGAGGCGAACAATTTAACAGTTTTGCATCACTGATGAGGTAAAGATGGAGGTTTTCAGCTATTATTTCCAAATTTATTACATATACATCATTTTTTAAGAGTATAAAATAATGTAAAATGAGGTAATATGACAGTCAAAGAAATATAGAAGATGTATTTAGCATGTCATGGAAGTTAAATGTATTGCGAAAAACAAAATGAGAGCATCAAATATATATATCATTTGAAGCGTCGGCAAGCCGCCAAATGAGGAGCTATACTTTAGGAATTAAGAAGTCTCGACAAAACATCCCAATACAAGAATGAGGCTAAGGTACTCCTGACATGTCGTGCTCCGGGTCACCTTCACCTGCGATAACAAGTAGGGGTGATTGGGTCCAGGGTGGGCAGGGTCTAGACCTGGACCCTGTTCCCTACCCTGTTATAACAGTTCTCCTTTTTTGGACCCTGTTCCCTACCCTGTTTGCATTGGACCCCCATTCCCAGCCCACCCTATTTTTCCGGTCCGGGAACAGGGTTGACCCTGTTTATATTGGAACCTGTTTTGCATAAAAATTGTTGTATCTTTATATTAACCTTAGATAAGCAAGTATGGATGAGTTATATGCTGAAACAAAAAGGCCGGACCAAGCACATCCTTCGACCAAACTCATTGGGAACATGTATAAAATTTGGAACCCCCTTGAAAAAACAACCGCGTATATAATTCAACCATCTCGCATCCCCATATCCCACAAGGTACATCAAGTTTCTCATATTCCAGTAATATACAAGCTAGCAATTTAGCCAATTAACTAGTTGTAGTACAATTTCCTTCATGTGCTCGATCTTCTTCTCCTTCTTTGACCTTGTGTTCCACGTGGTACAAAATCTCTAACAAAAACCTAAAATTCATATATAAAGACAAATCAACAAGAATCCATACTTTAGAGACATGCAAAAGTTATGATTTAATAAAGTCTATTTACTTACCACAAAATCGGAGTTTCGACAAAATGAAGTTTATTTTCCAATGATAATGTCCTTGGTAAGACAATCCAAATCTATAAAAAAGAAGAAGATTAAATAGGGCATGCACTTAATAGATAATTATGCAAATGAATTATAAGATAGAAAGAAATATATATAACTTACCCGCCTCAAATTGTTCCGCATTCTCGATGCACTCTTCAACATTAATTGGCACGCGAACATCTCTCAACCAATCTTGAGTACAAATTAAACCTTCCACCACTCTAGGAGTCAAAGAACTTCGAAAGCCATCAAGTACACGTCCCGATGTACTAAAAGCCGACTCTGAAGCAACGGTAGTCACGGGAATAGACAAAACATCTCGAGCCATCAAAGATACAATTTTATACTTTGACCCAAGTACTCTTCCACCACATCAAAAGAGCAATATTAAGGATATCTTCACTTTCAGCTTCAAGATATCGATCAAGCTCAGATTTGTTTTCATCCAACGCTCTTTTCTTCGCATGGAGAAAGCTTTTGTGCCAAGCATCGATTTCACAATCATTGTCATCAATATCAACATTAGAAGCACTACTACCGTTACTCACACTTGAATCACCAAATTTTCCTTCACTAGAAGAGCCAACAAAAGATCGCTCATAAGATTTATACAAATTCTCCAAGGCGACCTTCGCTTTATCATGCATCTCATCAATTTTTGCTTCATCATCATAGATTTGTTCAAAACAGAATTTTACATAATTCAACTTCTTTGTAGGATCCAATGCAACCGCAATCAATGCCATCATATTAACTTTATCCAAACTCCCATAATACTTGTCAAACTTCTCTTTCATTTTTAAACCCATAGCTTGAAGCTTTGGCTCTAAAGAATTCGCCACATTATTCAAATACTTGTACAACTTAGCTATCTCCTCAAAATAATGATTTGAAGTAACATATGAACTACCCGACATCCTTTTGGTTGCATCATAAAACCGTCTCAGAAATTTAGAAAGAATGATGGCATTTTCCCAATCTTCAGCTTCAGGAGGATCATTGTCAATTTCCCTTAAGAAATATAAATCTTCATCTTCCATTCTTTTAAAAGCTTTCTTGAACTTTATGGCGGTGTCTAACATCATGTAAGTGGAGTTCCATCTAGTGGCAACATCAAGACAAACCGAACCATTGTATGCAATCCTCTCACTCTCAATACAACCTTTGAATGTCTTAGCTCTAGCCGGAGAACTCCTCACATACCTAACTATGTTTCGGATGCGTGCAATAGAATCACGCACCTCATTCAATCCGTCTCTTACTATCAAGTTAAGTATGTGAGCAGTGCATCTCATATGTAAAGCATCACCATTCAAAATCAAAAATCGTTCTTCTGAAAATTTTTCTTTCAAATAACTAACGGCCACATCATTTGAACTTGCATTATCCACTGTTATTGTGGACACCTTCCTTTCTATTCCCCAATCATAAATGCATTCCCCCATCATTTTACCAATCTCCTTACCCTTGTGACTATGCATCATCACAAAATTGATTATTCTTTTTTGCAACTGCCAATTTTCATCAATATAATGTGCGGTAAGACACAAATAGTTCAAGTTTTGAATGGAACTCCACATATCCGTTGTGAGTGCAATCCTAGATTTAAGCTTACCAAAGTAAGCTTTCAAACAAGTCCTTTCACTTAGATATAACTTCATACAATCTCTTGCCATTGTAAATCGTGAAAGATGATGGAAAAGAGGTTGCAATTCAGTAACAAAATCCCGAAAACCAACACGCTCAACCATGGAAAATGGCTGCTCATCAATAATAATCATTCGAGCAAGCATATGCCTACAACATTCTTGATCAAACTTCCATGTCGTTAAGACACTATCACTAGTAGTATTTTCCCCAACCTCGCCAATCACACTTTTGTCACATGATGCAAACAACATTTGCTTTTTATCTCGTGCGAGGATACTTTTTGCACTTTCTCAAGTGCTTCCACATAGTAGAGGTTCCATGATCAACATTATACACATAATCCATCCCGCAATGAATGCACTTCACCTTAACTGTTTTTCTGTGTTTTCTCATCTATAATTCTCGAAAAATGATCCCAACAATCTGATTGATTAGCTCGCTTTTTACCCGGCGTATGAGAGTTAGGTACCCTCACCTTGTTTGTCGCGCCTATGGTTGCAGATTCCACTTCATCAGCTCCATGGAATGGCAATTTCATGAGTGGACTCATTTCATTATGTCCATCTACTTCCATTGATATGTCTTTGTCTTGATCCATTGACTGAAAACTGAAAAAAAAAAAAATATAACATTAGGATTCTACAAAAACATATTAGTTTTCATAGTAAATCAAATCTCTCAACATAACTTTAGGACCCTGTTTATATTGGAACCTGTTTTGCATAAAAATTGTTGTATCTTTATATTAACCTTAGACAAACAGGGTCAACCCTGTTTAACTTTGCATCACCAAATGGGAACAGAAAATTGGATGCTCTAGATCAACTTTGCATCATTCCAGTTGTAAAACAGACCTTGAACAATGATAATAAAGAATAATTTCGGTCAGAACCGAAACCGAGACTTGACGACGATACCATAAATCAATGGCCAGATTTAGTTTGGCTCGTTGGGCAACATGATCATAATCTTTAATGTGTAATTCCTAGGTTATACATTGTTTTGTATGCCTCGTGTAACAAATAGAAAGAATGCAAGTTCGGTTCATGTATCTATGGGGCGATGGCAGCCTTTGCAACATGTTCTATAGAATAATCCATTCAACGAGAGTAATGGCTGTCTCTGCAACATATATAGGTATCATGACATCATTGACATGTGAAAGAAATTGCTAATTTCAATTATTGATAGGTCTGAAGTGCACGCACAAGTTGTTAACAAGATACTCAATTCTTAGCTGTTGATTACGGCGAACTCACTGGCCAAAGTAAAAGAGAATGGTGACCTGCATTTCAGATGCCGCTGCCCAAATGACGTCGATCCGTAAACTGAAATCTTCTTGGATCCGCAAGCAAAAATAATAATGCCGAGAGTATATCAAAATCATTTATGGGAATCCTTGCTTTGCTCGGCTCAATTTCATTACTGTAAGAGCAACAAATTTCTCAAAATAATCACATTTGATCGGGACATGAATATCTGCATCTTAAAATGTCAATAATGCATACTCTTTGTAAATGTACATAATGCAGAACAATCCAATCAAAATTAAACAATACATAGTGAAGACTTTCGATTCGGGCATGATCTTTGTAAATTTTACGGGTCGGGTATTTAGGGCATACCGTGAACTAGCGAGCTAGGCAGCTTCGGCGGCGGGGCGTCGCTCAGGAGTAGGCTCGAAGTAGATCTGTTGGGCGTTAGAGCAGATCTGTCGGGCGTCGAGCAAAGGAGGACCTAACAGTAGGGAGGCGGTGGTGCGAGCACGAGGGGTGCGACGAGAACGGCATAGGTGGCGTTGGATGGAACCGAGATCAACGCTCGAGCAGAGGGAGGCACGGGTGAGCAGAGGTGTGACTGCGGGTGCAGGCGTCGGCGGAGGAGTCTCGGCTGCAGGTCGCGGACAGAAGGCGGGCGACGCTCTGGCGCGGTGGCGAGTTGCTTTGCGGGCGAGCGGGAGCGTTGAGTCTCCTCAGAGCGGCTCGCCGGCCACTGCAGCGTTGCTCGATCTCGTGGGTGAGCAGGGGACTCGGACGAATGGGCTGAGGACGGAATCGCGGCAGGAACGACGGCTTCTAGCGTCTGGTCACAGCGGCGATGGCGCCCAGAGGTGGTGAGCGAACCAGCAGACGTCGGCAACAAGGCTCGGTAGCTGCAGCTTCGCGAAGGGGGGCGAGGTCGCGAGGTCGCGGGTGAGAGAGAGAGGTAAAGATAGAAACACTGTGATTAGGGTTTCTCGTCTTGTTTTTTTAGGGGTGGCTTAACCGGTTCTCCAACCGGTTCCCAAACCGGTCCGGTCGAACCGGTTCCCGGGTGGGTAATCCCTCGGAACCGGTTCCCGGACTGGTTCAAACAGGGTCTCAGTTTTGGGAACCGGTTCCCGGACCGGTTTCAACCGGAACCGGTTCCCGACCCTGTTTTCCGGGTGGGCCGATCCGGGAATTGGGTTGACCCGGTCCGGTTGCACACCCCTAATAACAAGTCACCTTCCTTCTAAGAGATAAACGGGACCAAGCAACCTGGGGGGTCGATCAATGAGGTGAATTCGCAGTATAGATTTGCAGATTTGCAGAGACAAGGAAAGTCCGAAAAACAGACTCGTTAACCATAGTTATCGGGCTTGTATGATTGTCAATTCGTATTGTATGATCGAGTCCTTTATGATATGTAACTACTGAGTGAGTTGCTAGTCTTTTGAATAGTAATGAAATTTATCGGTTCTCTAAGAAATCTATGACTGAATATATATCTATCGATCCATCAATTCAACCTTTTATACTTTAACTACGGAATGATGTATTTTGTATATTGTATTCCGATTAGTTACAGATAAATTAGAAGTAAACTTTATATTTTATAATGAAATGCCATACAAAAAATTATAAATAATATTTGAAGTAATATTAATCCTACGATTTGATTCAATGTTTAATTCACAATTTAAGCTTCATATATTTAATATTTCGGTTCACGAATATGTTATTTCGATTTAACAATTATGCTGTTCACCAAAGTCCAAATGGACTTCCCCAGTGGAGTATGGGCTTGCCCACGTTTAGGGCCTCTAGTTGTTAAGGCAAATTATAATTCACAAAAGAAATTTTTGGTTCATAGAAGTTTCAAACTTCACCAATAATTTTCGTGAATTTTATTTCATTCTTTCTAGGGCTGGTCCATAGCCTAACAAGCACAAATTCCGATGCATTATACTCCAATAACCCAACATCATTATTAATTTTTTATTTTCAAAATCTTTTGAAATATGTGGGGGATTGTTGGATATTTCCATAATATTTTGAAATATTTACAATAATAGCTTCGATAAAAGTTATGATCGCATTGAAGACCATCATTATTTTTAATGATCACATAACGGTTTCTTAACGGTCATATAACGGCTTTTCAATCGCTTTGTAACGTTTAATTTATTTCCCAAATAAATCCTCCAGTATTTTACAATGGCTCTATTTTGTTTGTATATAAAAATAAAATCTCATAAGACAATCTGGACATATACACTGAATGAAAGAGAGAATATTCACTTTCTTTAAAAAATCTTTCATTTCCTTTATTTTTCCTTGTTGGGTTATGCACAATGTTGTTTCTTCGCACTCCATTGGGCAGAATTATCCTTAAGGATAGTGCCTGCACTTGCACGCCTCAGACAAATTTATTCATTCTCATTAGCTTTTTCAACAAGTCATACTTAACTTAGATGGATCACTAATCGTTTTAACCGCAAGTGAATTTATTAATTCACTAATCAATCTACGACTCGATAAGTACATCAATTTGGTGATTCAATTCTTTATGCATTTACCTATTGAACAATATATTTTTACTATGCATAAAGTATATTGATAGTTAACGATCAATTATAATCCTAATTTGAATAAAACAACGGGAAATTATATTGTCTTATGCATAGGATCATCAAATGTACTTAAAATGAAGATTTTGTTTTCCTGGATCATAAATTCTTACTCGAATATTTATATCTTATATAATTATTAATGAAATTTATGACTATCTTCGACATAAAATACTAGTTTTAGGCATTTTACTGAATCTCAGGATTCCATTTGATTTTAAGTTGACGATTCACAATTAATAAATTTAAAATTTCGATTTAAGATATGTTTTTCGATTTATTAATTGTGCTATTAAACCAAAGACCAAATGGACTTTTGTGACAGAGGGTGGGCACGATGCGAGGCGTAAGAGCATACATAAGTTAAAATGCAACGCACTAGGAGATTTGTGATAAGGAAGAAGATGCGTACATTTCATGTCGGTACAGTATAAACTCTTGGAGACTAAAATCAAGGAAAGCTCATCACACCACGTACAGAAAAGATCCATTGCTATCGCATCTTTGCATTACATACATGGAAAGTGGAATCCATCCACCATTAACTTGTGCCCATGTTCTCTTCCTCCATTATTTTCCTTTCGTTTTTGTAGGACCAGAAAACCTCGTATATTCATTGTAGCTTTCCTCTAACTACTGGCAGATCTATCTGAGTAATTTCAAAAAATGCCAGCCGGATGGTGTTCCGTGTCTCCCCTTTCAGGTTGATGCTTTAGGCGGCATTATGACATTGTCTTTTTATCTATAAGGTTGATCATGGGGTTTAAAGGTAATGGATGCTTGCTCAGCTTGTTCTGAGCAACGGACAGTTTTAAGACCAGCAGGTGGCCAACAAAGGTGGTGAGCGGTTTTTTTGGCATGACGCTCCTCGGGACCCTATCTTGGTCATTTTTCAAGAAAATTAGTGTCACGCCCCGAACCTCGAGCACGCGAACATCCCACTCTGGTCGATAGAAATTATGCGACTTCCCAGGACACGTCGCCGACCCATTCTTTTTTATTGCACATGCGGAAGCGAAACAAATCCCCTGACAACATTTAACTTGGGATAGAAAAGCAGGCAATTAATTACAACCAAACAAGCCTTCTTATAAACACATAGGTTTATATACAACACTGGATTGTCTACAAAATAGACAGGCTCAACAAAAAGGGAACTGTCCTATGACCACTAGTCAGCCACGTTCGCCGATTCTTCGATCTCTACCTCCACAAATGTCCATGGCTTCGAGTCCTCCACGACTGCCATCTAAGGACCTGAAATATTTTCCCCAAACTGGGATGAGACAATGTCTCAGCGAGTCCTACCCCCTAAAACTCGATTAGGAAGAAAATAAGCCTCAGGGCGCTCTAGCCACACAAATAGGATAGAGGACTTACCTCGCCTCAATTCCTTCCTGCACGTCAGTACAATTCAATTCTCAATCAAACAATTGATCCAGCGATTCAATTTAATCAAACTATCTATCTTCCATTCCAATCCATACTATCCATCAACCAATACTATCTATCATCCCATACCGTCTATCAAACCAGTCGTTAATACGACATATGCTCTCCAAAGCTGTAACATATAGACGGTAGCTCGCTCAAGCTGTATAGATAGATAGCTCACCAAAGCTGTAGCTGATAGATAATATAATAGCTCGCACAAGCTGTAGCATATATAATAGCTCGCACAAGCTGTATAGATAGATAGCTCACCAAAGCTGTAACTGATATAATAGCTCACCAAAGCTGTAACTGATATAATATAATAGCTCGCCAAAGCTGTAACTGATATAATATAATAGCTCGCCAAAGCTGTAACTGATATAATATAATAGCTCGCACAAGCTGTATATATATATATAATTGCTCGCCCAAGCTGATACATATATATAAACCAATGCTCGCCAAAGCTATCATTCAATAATAAACCATAGAACTGGATATTCAATCCAATAACAACCAACGATTCAAACTAGTCATACAAAGCAATCACGGTGCTAAAAGCCAACACCGGGTATTTTCAAGTTAAATACCACAACTTCATCAATATCACTCAATTCCACACTTTTGGAATTATTAACCAAAATCATCAATCACTCAATTTCTCAATTTAAACATACAATTGGCACAAACTGACCACACCTTCGCGATCGGCATGAAATTCTAACGACCGGCCATCCCTAAGCAAAATTTTCGAAATTATTAAATAATTAAATCAAATTCCGAAAATTAAATAATTAAATATTATATTATAATAATAAAATTTAATAAAATAATATTTATAAATTCGAAATAATTAATTAATTAAAAATAATTAATTAGGGCTTAAAGAAGATTACACTAATTTAATCATACAATTAGCCCTAATTAAACATCCATTAAACTAATCATACCACTAATCTAATTTACATTAAAATAAACTAATCTAACCACCTAAACCTAATTAGACTAATCTAAACACCCCTTAAGCATCATTAACTTACTAAGCAGGGATTAGAGGATAAACTCACCGGTGAGTTCACGGCGACCACGACGCCAAGACGGTCGATAAACCCCAAAGCGGCAACACCAAGCGAGATCGGGAAGGGCTTGAAAATGAGCCACGACGACTGAAAACCCTTGCTGGTTTTCTGCTTCTGTTCCAAGGACTGAACCAGAGAAGAAGAAGGGCTGAACGGCGAGGAAACGGGCCAATCGGAGCTCCGGCGAGAGGGTGGTTGGCAACCGGTGGCTCCCGGGGGTCTTGGGGATCTTGTGGGTGGATGGGATGGGCAAAGGAACGGCTGGAATGGGAGAAAAATGCCCGAAAACGCGAAACAGTGCAGGCTGCAGGCGGACCGACGGACCGGCGACAGGCGGCTTGCGACGGCCTTACAGGACGGACGGCGGCTCCGTTCGGGACGAAATCGGGTTCGTTGGAACGGTCTGTCTCTCCCGGTCACGGTGATAGGTGGCTCGTTCTGTGATTCAACCGGGAAGACCACTTTTGACTCGATTCTTCACCGAAGGGTCAGCTGGAGCAGAAACTGGAAGAGAGGGAAAACGAGGAGAGAGAGCTCCGTTCGAGATGGGGACCGAATGAGGGAGAGAGAGGGTGATGGGAGAGCTGTTGCACTCCTCATTAAAGCCATTAAATGGCCACTTCAATTCCCCATGCATGACATCATCTTCTCTCTCTTCTCTTTTGCCCTTATCCACAAGCTCTAGGGGCATTTTGGTCATTTCACCTCGCACAAATTACAAATATGACCTTGGGCTGAAATTGGTGGATGGGCCTAAGGATTGGGCTTGGCCACGAATAGGAGTGGGCTTGGAAATTGTTTGGGTTTGAAATGAATAAGAATTGGCCCAATGGGCTTAGAAGATGAATAGTTGATTTAGGCCCAATGGGTTCATTTGATTTTCTTAGGCCCACCATGGTGGCTTTCCCACCTTGGGCCTAGGCCCACACTAGCTTGGCCCGGCCCACGTCCTCACGGACTCACTTCCTCGTCCGAAAAATCCCTTTTCAAGCTGGGCTTAACGGCGCTCGTCGATTGTTTGAAGTAACTTCATTCAAAGTCCGTCCCGGACATTCCCGATAATTCGAAGTCTAATCTTTAGTTCTCATGCCATGTCAATTTCGCCCTAATGCCATTTTGGTTATAACTCAGACTGACGGGCGGCTCAGAGGATTCACACGTAACCGACTCGTGCCAAACCACGTTCAAGACATCTCGACGCATGGACGTCCTTGACTGCATGAAATTACGGAGGATAGATTCTTATTTCAAAGTACACGATTGCGAGGATCGACATAGGGTCGTTCGCGGATTCGATAACAGTAAACGGAATCACCCGTCGTTCCATTATGTTCGTCCGCGAATCAACTTCTAGTCGTCCTTTGAATCGGCTCGCCTATCTACGGGATCATCCTCACGCAAGTCTCACGGTCAAGTCGTTTTCCTGTGTCGAGTCCTTTAGCCGTACGAGTTTTGTCCTCATTAGCCCTTCCCCTTCAAGGTCGGTATCTCAAGAGTGATCAATTCCGAGTGAGATCAACCAACAATGCATTGACGAAATTCACATCCATTCATTCCTCAAAGGGCTCGAATTTCAGGATGTCACAACTCTTCCCCTCTTATAAAAATTTCGTCCTCGAAATTTAAACCATTCAAATTCTTCTTCAAAATGGTGGGGTATTGTCGTCTCATCAATTCTGCTCCTTCATTCTGCTTCGTACTACTATCGATACTTTCGGTGCCGACGAATCACTTCCAATTTGTCCGGACCAAATCTTGATTCCAAAAAGGTTAAGAACTTGTCCATCTTTACAAAAATGAAAATTGCAAAATTTTTGGTTCTTTTCTTTTCTTTTTTTATTTTATTTTATTTTATTTTTCTTTCCACTAAGCGGCTAGCGCCGCGTCAGGCTTCGAACCCCGACTTCGGACTGCGACCTCATCCCCGAGTACCACTCGGCTAGAGGCGCCGACGGTGCTCCAAACTGCTTTCTTTTTCCATTTAAGGCTAAAATTCTCATTTGAACCCAAACTTGAAATATTTCACCGATTAAACAGTTCCGGCTAATCCTTTCTTAACAATTCGAGATCCTTTCTTAACAATTCGAGATGTCCCTATCCTATGCGACATCCAAGGATGAACAGGGTTCTCAACTTGAAAATTCAAAGGTTTTCAATACTTAATTTCGTAAATTTTCCGGCGGCTTTGAGCGGTCCTTGTCACCGATATTTGCAAGCTGCGTCCACCGATCGCCGAACCGACTCTAGGCTGCGACCTTTCATTCTCGATCTCAACTCAACAAGCGAAGTTCGTACACCTTTGCCGCACTATCTCAAAAAGGAACCATTTGTCGATCTCGCTGAAACGGGAACCTCGGTCTAAATCGATATAACTCAGCCACTAACACTCTAAGCGGATGAACTATTTGACGCACATACACTTACGCATGCTTAATCCAATCAAGATCCTCTGCCTGACCACAAGGTGGGCTGATTTCGTCCATCGTCAATCGATCACTACCCAAAATGAAATTATTAACACTTTGACTCCTCGATAGACTGTCACAAAAATCTATTATGACGAGTTCCCACTTCCTCATGGAGATCTCGAGAGATTACAAAGGTCCTCTCGACTTGTAAAACCGTGCTTTCTCTTGTTAGCACATCTGACACTTGCGACCTATCAGTGATATCTGTCTTCATACCGATCTACCAATCCCGTTGATGCAAATTCGACCCACCTTCGTATTGTACGGACAACGCGAAGCTGCTATGATTAGCTTCCGATAAGATCTCTTCTTTAAATCTCGGTATCATCGGTATACTCAATCGTACTCATAAATCTGAAAATCAGTTATCCTCTTCTCGGTATCCTCTTGCAAAATCTTTTGAATCTCTGAGTCTGTCCATTGAAGCATCTGATTCTAATATGAATATCCGGTTCAATTCTGAGAGTGGCCATAAAATTCGAAGGTGGCCTACCTCAGATTTGAAAATCGAATTTCGAACTTTCTCAAGTAAGGTCTATACTTTAACCAAAGATATGCACAAATGAAGACTCTCGACTCAACGCATCGGTGACTTCTTTCATCCTTCCGAGGTGATACCGAGATACCACCATCCTAGTCCTTCAAAGATGCGGTTCACGGTGTTATCTCATATTCAATTCCTTACGAGAGAATAAATACTTTGAGACTTTAACGGTCAACGAAGATCCGGAGTCTTTCTCTCGCACAATTAATGTTTCCAAATCTTAAGAGCGAAAATAATTACGCAAGTTCTAAGTCATGCATCGTAATTCCGTTCACGAGGTCTCAAGCGACGGGACGAGTATGCAACAATCTTGCCATGCTGCATTAGCACGCAACCCAATCCTCTAAACGACGCACCACCGTAGATCTCGTAAGCTCCAGGACCGGATGGAATGGTCGGCACACGGGTGCGGTAGTTAGCTTCTCGCTAAGCTCATGAAAACTACGCCGCACTTGTCCGTCTACACGAACTTCTTTTCTTTCTTCGTGAGTCGAGTCAACGGCGACGCCAAAGCTGAAAACCCTTCCACAAACCTTCGTAATACTACGCTAAACCCGAAAACTTCTGATCTCTGTCACTGTAGTCAATCTCGGCAAATTGATCACTACTTCAATCTTGGCGGGGTTCACGAAGATTTCTTCACTTGAAATCACGCGACCTAGGAACGCAACACGAGTTATCCAAAACTCGCATCGCTAAGCTCATCGTAAAATCCAAGAGTCCTCAAGATTTGAAGTACCATCCTCAAATGTCTCTTGTGCTCCTAAGCACTCTTTGAACACATCAGGATAACATCAATGAACACGATCACAAAACTAATCCAAGTACCCTTAAACATTCTGTTCATCAGACCCATACTAACAGCTGGAGTGTCCGTCAAACCGAACGATAATACAGTGAACTCACAATTGCCGTATCAAGTACGCAATGCCAACTTCGGTATGTCTTCCTTTCAAATCCTCAAATGATGATACCCTGTCCTCAAGTCGATCTTGGAGAATATCGATACACAAACGCAACAAACCATCCTTCTTCTTCACAAACAAGACCGATGCTCCCCAAGGTGATGCACTTTGGGACGTAAGAATCCCTTATCTAACAATTCCGCATCTCCACCTTCGGTTCTTTCAACTCGAGATAAAGCCATCCGGTAAGGAGCCTTAGGGGCGGCTCGCTCGGTGCTAATTCATTACGAACTCTATTTCCCTTTTCGCGGGCACTGGGCGGTTCTTTAGGAAACACCTCGGACAACTTACGTACCATGGCTATGTTCTCCATATTCGGTTCCTCAACTGATGTATGCACTACAGTTGCCATACAGATTTGGCAACCTACAACCAGAATCAGGTTGTCTTCAGTGACGAAGAATAGGGATTGAAGGTCCCTTCCGACTTTTAGTAATTCAAAACTTTCACACGCTAACTGAACAAATTGAATTATATCATTGCCACGATTCATAACAGCAGAAAGCTCCTCGAGCCAAATCTTTTATAAATGACTTCCAGGTCATATATAAGCAAACCCTTCAAGAACGGCTATAGTCAGAGATTCATCTTTCTATTACTTTATCACCGCAACGAAAATTCTACAACCTTCACTGAAAATCTCGCTGCGATACTCTGATAAAAACATCTCAAAACATTCTTCCTTTGATCGATGCATGGTCAATCCATTCATATTCCTTTCGCCATCCTAGTGGCGTCCTGCCGGCGGTAGCGATGCTTGAGTTCTCTTTGACTTATGCGGACGGTTCCTATCCCAATGGCCGTGCGGCCACATTCAAAGCATGCTCCCGTTGTAATTGGTCACCGGGCGACACACACTTCTTTTCTCAAACTTGGCATACAATCGGTGAGTCCTCTATCTCCGTTGAATGACAAAGCATGCTCTCTTACTTGCACTAAGGCCTGTTCCAATAACCCCGCGATGCGTTCTATAGCGCACTCCTTTCGATCTGTCCCATCGGCTTTCTAAGACCGTTTCGGCAAGGTAACCCCGTTGGTCACACACATAACAAGTACCCGTCTTACCGGGACATGGGGGCGATCCATGTCGGCTTCCGTCGGCCACGACACACTCCATTCTGATTCATTGTTGACCTGACCATCCCACATTTCCAGTTGGACGGAAATGGGATACTTTTCTCCAATCATAAGCTCCTTCCCAAACTGGTTTCCATCTCTACTGAATTTGAACCTCGACTCGGATGCAACGGCTTGCTCCCACATCACAACTCCAGGCTGGGCCTCAACAGGCACGGCAACAACGGCTCGATCCCGAGCTTACGGCTCAACGAGCTCCCAAAGAACACTAGCGCGAACGATCCCATCGAACCTAGGATCGCTCGGTGCTACTACACTAGTACCGACCTACGGCGGTACTCTCACACTCGCGGTCTAAGCGGCGCTTCGCCACGACCACCTCGGGTACCGATCCTCGTCGGCATACCACCCCGAGTAAGCGGTCTAAAGGTTCTCTCTAGGAGTCCTCGCTCCCGATCACTCATCTACTGAGGATCTTTACAGAAACCTGTTTCTCAATTCTAATCCCAGATTAGAATTTGAGTGATCCACGCCAAACAATCTACCAAACAGCTATCAGCCACATGCACCAGCATGAAATAAAAGCCATTCCTACTAACTATCCCATAACTCATCGCACCTTATCACTCCATTCACAAACCCGCTCTGATACCACTTAAATGGGGATGTCACGCCCGAACCTCGAGCACGCGAACATCCCACTCGGGTCGATAGAAATTATGCGACTTCCCAGGACACGTCGCCGACCCATTCTTTTTATTGCACATGCGGAAGCGAAACAAATCCCCTGACAACATTTAACTTGGGATAGAAAAGCAGGCAATTAATTACAACCAAACAAGCCTTCTTATAAACACATAGGTTTATATACAACACTGGATTGTCTACAAAATAGACAGGCTCAACAAAAAGGGAACTGTCCTATGACCACTAGTCAGCCACGTTCGCCGATTCTTCGATCTCTACCTCCACAAATGTCCATGGCTTCGAGTCCTCCACGACGCCATCTAAGGACTGAAATATTTTCCCCAAATGGGATGAGACAATGTCTCAGCGAGTCCTACCCCCTAAAACTCGATTAGGAAGAAAATAAGCCTCAGGGCGCTCTAGCCACACAAATAGGATAGAGGACTTACCTCGCCTCAATTCCTTCCTGCACGTCAGTACAATTCAATTCTCAATCAAACAATTGATCCAGCGATTCAATTTAATCAAACTATCTATCTTCCATTCCAATCCATACTATCCATCAACCAATACTATCTATCATCCCATACCGTCTATCAAACCAGTCGTTAATACGACATATGCTCTCCAAAGCTGTAACATATAGACGGTAGCTCGCTCAATTTGTATAGATAGATAGCTCACCAAAGCGTAGCGATAGATAATATAATAGCTCGCACAAGGCTGTAGCATATATAATAGCTCGCACAAGCGTATAGATAGATAGCTCACCAAAGTCAGAATCGATATAATAGCTCACCAAAGTTGTAATCGATATAATATAATAGCTCGCCAAAGTCAGAATCGATATAATATAATAGCTCGCCAAAGCTGTAACTGATATAATATAATAGCTCGCACAAGCTGTATATATATATATATAATTGCTCGCCCAAAGCGATACATATATATAAACCAATGCTCGCCAAAGCTATCATTCAATAATAAACCATAGAACTGGATATTCAATCCAATAACAACCAACGATTCAAACTAGTCATACAAAGCAATCACGGTGCTAAAAGCCAACACCGGGTATTTTCAAGTTAAATACCACAACTTCATCAATATCACTCAATTCCACACTTTTGGAATTATTAACCAAAATCATCAATCACTCAATTTCTCAATTTAAACATACAATTGGCACAAATCTGACCACACTCTTTGCGATCAAGCATGAAATTCTAACGACCAGGCCATCCCGGCAAAATTTTCGAAATTATTAAATAATTAAATCAAATTCCGAAAATTAAATAATTAAATAATATATTATAATAATAAAATTTAATAAAATAATATTTATAAATTCGAAATAATTAATTAATTAAAAATAATTAATTAGGGCTTAAAGAAGATTACACTAATTTAATCATACAATTAGCCCTAATTAAACATCCATTAAACTAATCATACCACTAATCTAATTTACATTAAAATAAACTAATCTAACCACCTAAACCTAATTAGACTAATCTAAACACCCCTTAAGCATCATTAACTTACTAAGCAGGGATTAGAGGATAAACTCACCGGTGAGTTCACGGCGACCACGACGCCAAGACGGTCGATAAACCCCAAAGCGGCAACACCAAGCGAGATCGGGAAGGGCTTGAAAATGAGCCACGACGACTGAAAACCCTTGCTGGTTTTCTGCTTCTGTTCCAAGGACTGAACCAGAGAAGAAGAAGGGCTGAACGGCGAGGAAACGGGCCAATCGGAGCTCCGGCGAGAGGGTGGTTGGCAACCGGTGGCTCCCGGGGGTCTTGGGGATCTTGTGGGTGGATGGGATGGGCAAAGGAACGGCTGGAATGGGAGAAAATGCCCGAAAACGCGAAACAGTGCAGGCTGCAGGCGGACCGACGGACCGGCGACAGGCGGCTTGCGACGGCCTTACAGGACGGACGGCGGCTCCGTTCGGGACGAAATCGGATTCGTTGGAACGGTCTGTCTCTCCCGGTCACGGTGATAGGTGGCTCGTTCTGTGATTCAACCGGGAAGACCACTTTTGACTCGATTCTTCACCGAAGGGTCAGCTGGAGCAGAAACTGGAAGAGAGGGAAAACGAGGAGAGAGAGCTCCGTTCGAGATGGGGACCGAATGAGGGAGAGAGAGGGTGATGGGAGAGCTGTTGCACTCCTCATTAAAGCCATTAAATGGCCACTTCAATTCCCATGCATGACATCATCTTCTCTCTCTTCTCTTTTGCCCTTATCCACAAGCTCTAGGGGCATTTTGGTCATTTCACCTCGCACAAATTACAAATATGACCTTGGGCTGAAATTGGTGGATGGGCCTAAGGATTGGGCTTGGCCACGAATAGGAGTGGGCTTGGAAATTGTTTGGGTTTGAAATGAATAAGAATTGGCCCAATGGGCTTAGAAGATGAATAGTTGATTTAGGCCCAATGGGTTCATTTGATTTTCTTAGGCCCACCATGGTGGCTTTCCCACCTTGGGCCTAGGCCCACACTAGCTTGGCCCGGCCCACGTCCTCACGGACTCACTTCCTCTGTCCGAAAATCCCTTTTTCAACTGCTTGGCTTAACTGGCGCTGTCGACTGTTTGAAGTAGCTTCATTCAAAGTCCGTCCCGGACATTCCCGATAATTCGAAGTCTAATCTTTAGTTCTCATGCCATGTCAATTTCGCCCTAATGCCATTTTGGTTATAACTGGGACCGACGGGCGGCTCGGAGGATTCACACGTAACCGACTCGTGCCAAACCACGTTCAAGACATCTCGACGCATGGACGTCCTTGGCGCATGAAATTACGGAGGATAGATTCTTATTTCAAAGTACACGATTGCGAGGATCGACATAGGGTCGTTCGCGGATTCGATAACAGAAACGGAATCACCCGTCGTTCCATTATGTTCTGTCCGCGAATCAACTTCTAGTCGTCCTTTGAATCGGCCTGCCTATCTACGGGATCATCCTCACGCAAGTCTCACGGTCAAGTCGTTTTCCCTGTGTCGAGTCCTTTAGCCGCACGAGTTCGTCCTCATTAGCCCTTCCCCTTCAAGGTCGGTATCTCAAGAGTGATCAACTCCGAGTGAGATCAACCAACAATGCATTGACGAAATTCACATCCATTCATTCCTCAAAGGGCTCGAATTTCGGGATGTCACAACTCTTCCCTCTTATAAAAATTTCGTCCTCGAAATTTAAACCATTCAAATTCTTCTTCAAAATGGTGGGGTATTGTCGTCTCATCATCTCGCTCCTTCATTCTTCGTACTACTATCGATACTTTCGGTGCCGACGAATCACTTCCAATTTGTCCGGACCAAATCTTGATTCCAAAAAGGTTAAGAACTTGTCCATCTTTACAAAAATGAAAATTGCAAAATTTTTGGTTCTTTTCTTTTCTTTTTATTTTATTTTATTTTATTTTTCTTTCCACTAAGCGGCTAGCTGCCGCGTCGAGGCTTCAACCTCGACTTCGGACTGTGACCTCATCCCGAGTACCACTCGGCTAGAGGCGCCGACGGTGCTCCAAAGCGCTTTTCTTTTTCCATTTAAGGCTAAAATTCTCATTTGAACCCAAACTTGAAATATTTCACCGATTAAACTGATTCAGGCTAATCCTTTCTTAACAATTCGAGATCCTTTCTTAACAATTCGAGATGTCCCTATCCTATGCGACATCCAAGGATGAACGGGGTTCTCAACTTGAAAATTCAAAGGTTTTCAATACTTAATTTCGTAAATTTTCCGGCGGCTTTGAGCGGTCCTTAATCATCACCGATATTTGCAAGCTGCGTCCACCGATTCTTTGAAGCCGACTCTAGGCTGCGACCTTTCATTCTCGATCTCAACTCAACAAGCGAAGTTACGTACACCGCTCCGCACTATCTCAAAAAGGAACCATTTGTCGTCTGCTGAAACGGGAACCTACGGTCTAAATCGATATAACTCGCCCACTAACACTCTAAGCGAGATGAACTATTTGACGCACATACACTTCGCATGCTTAATCCAATCAAGATCCTCCCGCACTGACCCACAAGGTGGGCTGATTTCATCCATCGTCAATCGATCACTACCCAAAATGAAATTATTAACACTTTGACTCCTCGATAGACTGTCACAAAAATCTATTATGACGAGTTCCCACTTCCTCATGGAGATCTCGAGAGATTACAAAGGTCCTCTCGACTTGTAAAACCGTGCTTTCTCTTGTTAGCACATCTGACACTTGCGACCTATCAGTGATATCTGTCTTCATACCGATCTACCAATCCTGTTGATGCAAATTCTGACCCACCTTCGTATTGTCTGGACAACGCTGAAGCTGCTATGATTAGCTTCCGATAAGATCTCTTCTTTAAATCTCGGTATCATCAGGTATACTCAATCGTACTCATAAATCTGAAAATCAGTTATCCTCTTCTCGGTATCCTCTTGCAAAATCTTTTGAATCTCTGAGTCTGTCCATTGAAGCATCTGATTCTAATATGAATATCCGGTTCACCCCGAGAGTGGCCATAAAATTCGAAGGTGGCCTACCTCAGATTTGAAAATCGAATTTCGAACTTTCTCAAGTAAGGTCTATACTTTAACCAGCATATGCACAAATGAAGACTCTCGACTCAACGCATCAGTGACTTCTTTCATCCTTCCGAGGTGATACCAGATACCACCATCCTAGTCCTTCAAAGATCCGGTTCACGGTGTTATCTCATATTCAATTCCTTCGAGAGAATAAATACTTTGAGACTTTAACGGTCAACGAAGATCAGAGTCTTTCTGCACAATTAATGTTTCCAAATCTTAAGAGCGAAAATAATTACTGCAAGTTCTAAGTCATGCATCGTAATTCCGTTCACGAGGTCTCAAGCGACAGGACGAGTATGCAACAATCTTGCCATGCTGCATTAGCACGCAACCCAATCCTCTAAACGACGCACCACTGTAGATCTCGTAAGCTCCAGGACCAGATGGAATGGTCAGCACAGGTGCGGTAGTTAGCTTCTGCTTAAGCTCATGAAAACTACGCTCGCACTTGTGTCTGTGTCACACGAACTTCTTTTCTTTCTTGGTGAGTCGAGTCAACGGCGACGCCAAAGCTGAAAACCCTTCCACAAACCTTCGTAATACTCTGCTAAACCCGAAAAACTTCGATCTCTGTCACTGTAGTCAATCTCGGCAAATTGATCACTACTTCAATCTTGGCGGGGTTCACGAAGATTTCTTCACTTGAAATCACGCGACCTAGGAACGCAACACGAGTTATCCAAAACTCGCATCTGCTAAGCTCATCGTAAAATCCAAGAGTCCTCAAGATTTGAAGTACCATCCTCAAATGTCTCTTGTGCTCCTAAGCACTCTTTGAACACATCAGGATAACATCAATGAACACGATCACAAAACTAATCCAAGTACCCTTAAACATTCTCGTTCATCAGACCCATACTAACATTGACTGGAGTGTCCGTCAAACCGAACGATAATACGGTGAACTCACAATTGCCGTATCAAGTACGCAATGCCAACTTCGGTATGTCTTCCTTTCAAATCCTCAAATGATGATACCGTCCTCAAGTCGATCTTGGAGAATATCGATACACAAACGCAACAAACCATCCTTCTTCTTCACAAACAAGACTGATGCTCCCCAAGGTGATGCACTGGGACGTAAGAATCCCTTATCTAACAATTCCTGCATCTCCACCTTCAGTTCTTTCAACTCAGATAAAGCCATCCGGTAAGGAGCCTTAGGGATCGGCTCCTCCGGTGCTAATTCATTACGAACTCTATTTCCCTTTCGACGCGGGACTGGGCGGTTCTTTAGAAACACCTCGGACAACTTCTCGTACCATGGCTATGTTCTCCATATTCGGTTCCTCAACTGATGTATGCACTACAGTTGCCATACAGATTTGGCAACCTACAACCAGAATCAGGTTGTCTTCAGTGACGAAGAATAGGGATTGGAGGTCCCTTCCGACTTTTAGTAATTCAAAACTTTCACACGCTAACTGAACAAATTGAATTATATCATTGCCACGATTCATAACAGCAGAAAGCTCCTCGAGCCAAATCTTTTATAAATGACTTCGGGTCATATATAAGCAAACCCTTCAAGAACGGCTATAGTCGAGATTCATCTTTCTATTACTTTATCACCGCAACGAAAATTCTACAACCTTCACCGAAAATCTCGCTGCGATACTCGATAAAAACATCTCAAAACATTCTTCCTTTGATCGATGCATGGTCAATCCATTCATATTCCTTTCGCCATCCTAGTGGCGTCCGCGGCGGTAGCGATGCTTGAGTTCTCTTTGACTTATGCGGACGGTTCCTATCCCAATGGCCGTGCTTGGCCACATTCAAAGCATGCTCCCGTTGTAATTGGTCACCGGGCGACACACACTTCTTTTCTCAAACTTGGCATACAATCGGTGAGTCCTCTATCTCTGTTGAATGACGGCATGCTCTCTTACTTGCACTAAGGCTGTTCCAATAACCCGCGATGCGTTCTATAGCGCACTCCTTTCGATCTGTCCCATCGGCTTTCTAAGACCGTTTCGGCAAGGTAACCTGTTGGTCACACACATAACAAGTACCCGTCTTACCGGGACATGGGATCGATCCATGTCGGCTTCCGTCGGCACGACACACTCCATTCTCGATTCATTGTTGACACGACCATCCCACATTTCCAGTTGGACGGAAATGGGATACTTTTCTCCAATCATAAGCTCCTTCCCAAACTGGTTTCCATCTCTCGAATTTGAACCTCGACTCGGATGCAACGGCTTGCTCCCACATCACAACTCAGGCCGGGCCTCAACGGGCACGGCACAACGGCTCGATCCCGAGCTTACGGCTCAACGAGCTCCCAAAGAACACTAGCGCGGAACGATCCCATCGAACCTAGGATCGCTCGGTGCTACTACACTAGTACCGACCTACAGCGGTACTCTCACACTCGCGCTGGTCTAAGCCGGCGCTTCGCCACGACCACCTCGGGTACCGATCCCTGTCGGCATACCACCCCGAGTAACTGGTCTAAAGGTTCTCTCTAGGAGTCCCCCCGCTCCTGATCACTCATCTACAGGATCTTTACAGAAACCTGTTTCTCAATTCTAATCCCAGATTAGAATTTGAGTGATCCACGCCAAACAATCTACCAAACAGCTATCAGCCACATGCACCAGCATGAAATAAAAGCCATTCCTACTAACTATCCCATAACTCATCGCACCTTATCACTCCATTCACAAACCCGCTCTGATACCACTTAAATGGGGATGTCACGCCCCGAACCTCGAGCACGCGAACATCCCACTCTGGTCGATAGAAATTATGCGACTTCCCAGGACACGTCGCCGACCCATTCTTTTTTATTGCACATGCGGAGCGAAACAAATCCCCACGACAACATTTAACTTGGGATAGAAAAGCAGGCAATTAATTACAACCAAACAAGCCTTCTTATAAACACATAGGTTTATATACAACTTTGGATTGTCTACAAAATAGACGAGGCTCAACAAAAAAGGGAACTGTCCTATGACCACTAGTCGGCCACGTTCGCCGATTCTTCGATCTCTACCTCCACAAATGTCCATGGCTTCGAGTCCTCCACGGCGCCATCTAAGGACTGAAATATTTTCCCCAAACCGGGATGAGACAATGTCTCGGCGAGTCCTACCCCCTAAAACTCGATTAGGAAGAAAATAAGCCTCGGGCGCTCTAGCCACACAAATAGGATAGAGGACTTACCTCGCCTCAATTCCTTCCGCACGTCGGTACAATTCAATTCTCAATCAAACAATTGATCCAGCGATTCAATTTAATCAAACTATCTATCTTCCATTCCAATCCATACTATCCATCAACCAATACTATCTATCATCCCATACCGTCTATCAAACCGGTCGTTAATACGACATATGCTCTCAAAGTCTGTAACATATAGACGGTAGCTCGCTCAAGTTTGTATAGATAGATAGCTCACCAAAGTCAGGCGATAGATAATATAATAGCTCGCACAATTTGTAGCATATATAATAGCTCGCACAAGTTTGTATAGATAGATAGCTCACCAAAGCATGAATCGATATAATAGCTCACCAAAGCTGTAACTGATATAATATAATAGCTCGCCAAAGCTGTAACTGATATAATATAATAGCTCGCCAAAGCTGTAACTGATATAATATAATAGCTCGCACAAGCTGTATATATATATATATAATTGCTCGCCTAAGGCGATACATATATATAAACCAATGCTCGCCAAAGCTATCATTCAATAATAAACCATAGAACTGGATATTCAATCCAATAACAACCAACGATTCAAACTAGTCATACAAAGCAATCACGGTGCTAAAAGCCAACACCGGGTATTTTCAAGTTAAATACCACAACTTCATCAATATCACTCAATTCCACACTTTTGGAATTATTAACCAAAATCATCAATCACTCAATTTCTCAATTTAAACATACAATTGGCACAAATGACCACATCTTTGCGATCGGCATGAAATTCTAACGACCAGGCCATCTAGGCAAAATTTTCGAAATTATTAAATAATTAAATCAAATTCCGAAAATTAAATAATTAAATATTATATTATAATAATAAAATTTAATAAAATAATATTTATAAATTCGAAATAATTAATTAATTAAAAATAATTAATTAGGGCTTAAAAGAAGATTACACTAATTTAATCATACAATTAGCCCTAATTAAACATCCATTAAACTAATCATACCACTAATCTAATTTACATTAAAATAAACTAATCTAACCACCTAAACCTAATTAGACTAATCTAAACACCCCTTAAGCATCATTAACTTACTAAGGGGATTAGAGGATAAACTCACCGGTGAGTTCACGGCGACCACGACGCCAAGACGGTCGATAAACCCCAAAGCGGCAACACCAAGCGAGATCGGGAAGGGCTTGAAAATGAGCCACGACGACTGAAAACCCTTGCTGGTTTTCTGCTTCTGTTCCAAGGACTGAACCAGAGAAGAAGAAGGGCTGAACGGCGAGGAAACGGGCCAATCGGAGCTCCGGCGAGAGGGTGGTTGGCAACCGGTGGCTCCGGGGTCTTGGGGATCTTGTGGGTGGATGGGATGGGCAAAGGAACGGCTGGAATGGGAGAAAAATGCCCGAAAACGCGAACAGTGCAGGCTGCAGGCGGACCGACGGACCGGCGACAGGCGGCTTGCGACGGCCTTACAGGACGGACGGCGGCTCCGTTCGGGACGAAATCGGGTTCGTTGGAACGGTCTGTCTCTCCCGGTCACGGTGATAGGTGGCTCGTTCTGTGATTCAACCGGGAAGACCACTTTTGACTCGATTCTTCACCGAAGGGTCAGCTGGAGCAGAAACTGGAAGAGAGGGAAAACGAGGAGAGAGAGCTCCGTTCGAGATGGGGACCGAATGAGGGAGAGAGAGGGTGATGGGAGAGCTGTTGCACTCCTCATTAAAGCCATTAAATGGCCACTTCAATTCCCCCATGCATGACATCATCTTCTCTCTCTTCTCTTTTGCCCTTATCCACAAGCTCTAGGGGCATTTTGGTCATTTCACCTCGCACAAATTACAAATATGACCTTGGGCTGAAATTGGTGGATGGGCCTAAGGATTGGGCTTGACCACGAATAGGAGTGGGCTTGGAAATTGTTTGGGTTTGAAATGAATAAGAATTGGCCCAATGGGCTTAGAAGATGAATAGTTGATTTAGGCCCAATGGGTTCATTTGATTTTCTTAGGCCCACCATGGTGGCTTTCCCACCTTGGGCCTAGGCCCACACTAGCTTGGCCCGGCCCACGTCCTCACGGACTCACTTCCTCTGTCAGAAAAATCCCTTTTCAACTGCTTGGCTTAGCGGCGTCGATTGTTTGAAGTAGCTTCATTCAAAGTCCGTCCTAGGACATTCCCGATAATTCGAAGTCTAATCTTTAGTTCTCATGCCATGTCAATTTCGCCCTAATGCCATTTTGGTTATAACTCGAGGCCGACGGGCGGCTCGGAGGATTCACACGTAACCGACTCGTGCCAAACCACGTTCAAGACATCTCGACGCATGGACGTCCTTGGCGCATGAAATTACGGAGGATAGATTCTTATTTCAAAGTACACGATTGCGAGGATCGACATAGGGTCGTTCGCGGATTCGATAACGAAACGGAATCACCCGTCGTTCCATTATGTTCTGTCCGCGAATCAACTTCTAGTCGTCCTTTGAATCGGCCTGCCTATCTACGGGGATCATCCTCACGCAAGTCTCACGGTCAAGTCGTTTTCCCGTGTCGAGTCCTTTAGCCGTACGAGTTCTGTCCTCATTAGCCCTTCCCCTTCAAGGTCGGTATCTCAAGAGTGATCAATTCCGAGTGAGATCAACCAACAATGCATTGACGAAATTCACATCCATTCATTCCTCAAAGGGCTCGAATTTCAGGATGTCACAATCAGACTCTGCTGCCTCTTCTGGCAATCCATGTTTTCCCTGTGTTGTAACTCCGTTCTTGCGCCTCATTGTAGCTTCCTCTTGTTGCATGTGTAGGGAGTCTTCCTTGTTTCACTGTCAGTTGTAATGATAAGGACTAGTTCAGCAAATCATAGCCACCTTTGATATCAGAGCGCACACGAGAGAGAGAGAGAGAGAGAGAGAGAGAGATACCATGGTTGAGAGCCTATTCTGGTGAATCATTGATCCGATTTTTTACAGGAATTATAGGTGCGTGTGAGAGATGTGTCGAGACTCGTTCTCCAAAATGAGTGCGACAACATGAAATGCATGATTCTTGGCTTCATTGTAATCACCAGGGCTTACATTGGACAGAGAAACAGGACATAAAGAAGTCAAAGGAAACAATTTGTTCATAAGGGGAGGTGTGACTGCGAGGGGAGAGTAGAATTTGACTTAGGCAAGGGTGTGAAGCACCAAACGTTGAAGGGCATATAAATATGCAAAATACCTGGCATTTTCATTATTGCTATGGATACACTTGCATATTTTGCCTTTAGTCAGTTCCCATATTTGGAAATCGAATAATTGGTAGGTTTTATTGGATTGATTTACCATACGAACTTGACCATGTATATCCTTGGTATAGGACTTTACCTATTGAATTAAAATCTAGGCCTTTAAATTTTTTTAATCATTTTGAGAAATGAGATCACATATAGTAATTTCAAAATGTATCTGATAAGTACTTAAAGCACATAAACCTAATTAATATATATATGAGTGAAAGTAACAGGCCGACTTAAGGTAGGGTCAAATCTCTTTCTATTCGTTGTTTTTTAATGGATCGAGATATCAGACATACATCTCTTTCCTTTTCTCAATCGTAGTAGAATTATCATATCTTAGTGCACGTGAATAAATCAAGATAAACAAGCTCGACCACACTGCTATTAATTCCAAATTAAATTAAATACAGATAATTCCCATTATTGTTGCGGAGACACTAGCATTTTTTTGCCTCTAATCAATTCACACTTGTAAATAGAATTAAAGGTAATTTTCCTTGGGATTGATTTACTCTACAAACTTGACCACGTACACCCTTGATTTAGTATTTAACTATTCAAAAAAAGAGAAATATAGGCGATTAGATTTTATAATCATTTTTATAAATGAGGTAATGAGCGTCAATTTCACACGTTGAACATGATTATTAGATATTTCCGAAAAGTACTTAAAGCACATTAACCTAGCACTTAACTATATGCGGATAAAAGTAATGATCGGCCTATAGTAGTTTTACATCTCTTGCTTTTTCGTGCTTTTTTAATGAAATTTACTCACTTTTCTAAGGAAAAAAACTTATAGAACAAGAATGGTTATATCAGTCTTTCATCTCTTTCTTTCTTCTATGGTAGTAGAATGATCATATCTTATTGCACATTCATAAATCAAAAGAAATTACTTTGGCCATGCTATTGTACATGCCAAACCAAATTAAAATGATGGTAATTCTTAATATTGTTGTGGATAGACTTGCATATTTTGCTTTGAATCAGTTCTCATACTTAGAGACAGAATTAATGGCAGGCTTTTGTTGGGATTGATTTACTCTACAAACTTGACCATGTATACCTTGGTTAACTATTCAACAAAACTAAAATGGAGGCTGTTAAAGTTTTTATTATTTTGATAAATGAGATCTGGACAGTATTTTCACATTGTCGAACATTCTTATCATATGTATAGGATAAGTACTTAAAGCACCTAACAATTTACTATATACGAAGGAGAGTTTTAGACTGCCTTAGGGTACGATTACACCTCTTGCTTTTTGTTATGTTCTGATGAACTTTAGTCACCTATCCAAGTAAAAAAAAGAATTATATATATTGAGCCTAGTTTAACGATCTCTATTGTCTTTTTTTTTTTTTTTTTTTTTACTTTTGTGGTTACCCATTGGGGTATCACTCCATTGCAAATAGATTATTTCCATTTGTCTACCTGATACTTTTCCATGCTTAGCTGGGTAGAAATACCTGAAAGCAATAATGAGCTAAGTTGAATCAAAAGCAATTGAAATTTGGGCAGCCACACTCCTTTTCCAGGGACAATGCATCAACCCTCTCGTACACTGGAAAAATGGCATTAAGATAATAAAAAAAATGAAATAATTCTGGAAACTTTTGTTGGAAAAATTTAGAGAATATGAAAATGAGAACCATTGAAAATTTGTTGGAAAAGATGAAAAAGAAATCAATTGTTGGCAACCACTGCCTAACCTTGAGGATAATTCCATTTCTCGGAATATGAAACTTGGTCTTTATTGACTATCCTCTCAAGATATGATATGCATTCTTCTTTGCCCTCCATAGAATAAAAGAAGGAACATGAACAACAAAATTGCATGGATAACCCAACTAGGAAAGAAATGGGAAAAAAGGAAAAAAGTTCTATTTTTATCTAGCGTGTCTTAAAAGATTGTGGTTTGACGTTTTATTTTATAGGCAAACGAAAGAGAGAGAAACTGTTATAAATTAATTGGTAATTTTTAAGTTGGTGATAGTTAGAAAGCGTTCAAATAAGTTGCAAAGCCGTTACAAATCATTGCACTGTTGTTACACAACAGTTCCAAATCGATGACTTTCATGGCGGTCATAACTTTTAACAAAACCATTACTTTCAAATGATTCAAAATTGTTGACATATCAAACGGGGTTGTTGCTTCAAGTTTAAAGGCTTAAAGCTCACTTGTGCTCAATTGATGTGTTAGAAGGGGAAAGAAAGCGTGCAGCCAGAAAAAAGTTCAGATGGCCGAATTAATTTCAGCGAAATATATTAAGGTATCGCCATCTCGGGACGCGCATGGCTGAATTCTCTCAAATTTGATCAAATAATACAGTATTACATCCATATTCTATAGGTGTGGGGCAACTGATCCTCGTACACCTTTCTTTAAGGATGCTTTACTTTACCTTCAGACCCTCAGCAAACTTTACTCTAACGAGCACTGTAAACCGGCAATTGACGCAGTTCTGACTCTCGCAGACTTTCTGGATATAGGTTATTGTTCAGTGGTTGCTTTCTAGATAATTAAGTACATCGATTGCTTAATAGGCTCCAACTTCTCCCCTACTGCTCTTGATTGTCCAAAAGCCGCAGAATACATGGTGCTTGAATATATCTCCAGAAGAAGTGGCTCGCTTCTGTAACTTCCATGGAACTTGACTCTTCTACTTGTAAACACAGGTTGACTTTGCCATGGAGATTTAACCCAAACTGGTCAGTCAGCAGGGTTAAGACAAAATAACTTTTTTCTTCATCCCCACATTTTCCTTCAGGTAAATAAATGAAGTAAATCAGACCCGTCTTTCATATCCGTCTTAGAGAGAGAGAGAGAGAGAGAGAGAGAGAGATGCTTGCTAATGATGAAGGCCTATTCTAGTAGACCACTGATCCAATTTTTTGGTAGGCATTCGGGGTGCATGTAAAAAATGTGTCCAAACTCGTTCTGCAAAATGGTCGGGACGACATGAAATGCTTGATTCTTAACTCCCGTGTCCTTGGCAGGTCTCGTATTGGATAAAAAGACAGAGATTAGAAGGTCAAGGGAAATAATTTGTTCATAAAAGGAGGGAGGAGAGTTAATCAATGTAGCTACAAGGAAATAGTAGAATTTGACTTGGGATAAGGCGTGAAGCACTGAAAGTTGAAAGTTTAAAGATAATGCCTATGTCGTGAGCTGTGTCGAGACAGGTTTAAGATAATGTCTAAAAGCTTGATCGGCAGCTCGCTTGTGAAACAGGAGTTGCTACTAGTTTTGGCTTGGCTAGGAAGCACGTGGGGCATAACAGATTGCAAAATTAGAGACTTTATAAAATCGGGGATTTGATTCTCACACTAATAGAGGTATCTGTGACTTGATTTTGGATTGCTCATCTAAATGATTAAATGGCTTGAACCTAATTAAATTTCCATGCAATGTTCTTATGTTTATTATGGTCTAACATGTGACCTAACCAACCAAAAAGAAGTAAGTGAAGTAAAGGAATGGAAACAAACACACCAAATGGGGGTAATAAGAGGGCAAGTAAGAAATAAGGTGCCAAATAGAACCAGATACGATGTTGGGTAGGCCTCCTTAAGATAGCAACCCATGAGCTTAGTGCAAATTGAATTCAATTTTTCTAAAGAGACTAATCTAACTAAAACTAAACTATAGAAAATCATGAATTTTCCTAAATCATGTGTATACTATTAGGGGTGTGCAAAATACCCGGGAACCGCCCGGACCGCCCAGAACCGGACCGGAACCGCCCGGAACCGGCGGTTCTTGAGGGAAACGGTCCGGTTCCCGGTTCCAATTTATGGGAACCGGTGGGTACCGGTCCGGTTCCCGGTTCCATGGGCGGATCCGCCCACCCGCCCACCCGGACCGGACCGGAACCTTTTTAATATTAAAAAAAAATTACTAAAAGAAACCCTAGATCTTATCTCACTCTCTTCGTCTTCGGCTCCTAATCCTATCGCCATTTCACTGCGTTTCCTTCTCTCGCCATTCGCATCTCCACGTACTTAAATTTGGTTTTTCTTTCTTTGGCTTGTTTTGATGTCACGTAGTCATTTTATGTTGAAATCGCGTCAAGATCGGTTCCATGGATCCACCCGGGAACCGGACCGGACCGATGGTCCGGTTCTCGGGTGGATCCATGCAACAAACGGGTGGATCCCGGTTCCAATTTTTCGGAACCGGTCCTTAGTGGGCGGTTCCCGGTTCTAGGTCGGGAACCGCCCGCCCGGACCATGCACACCCCTATATACTATGTAGATGAAACTAAACCAATTTTAATGCTAAAACCAGACAACCTAATTATGTCCTATTTTTCTAACCATTTTCCATTTTTTTTTTTAGTTTCGAATTCATTTATATATTTTCATATTATTCAATTTTTTAAAGAATATTATTTCTATATTCGGAAAATAATGGTGCATTTGGTAACGTTTCTATTCAAAAATTGTTTTAGAGAACAGAAATAGAAAAAACTATTTTCTGTTCCCGGGAACAATTTTTGAACAAAAGAACACGTTTTGTAAACTTATTCCTAGAATAAAAAAGAACAGAAATACGTTTGGTAAATTTGTGTTCTTTTTTTGTTTCTTTTAATTTTTAAATATTTTTATTGTATTTTTCTTATTTTTCTTTCTTTTTTCTATTTTTTTCTTCCTTTTGGCTAGTCGTCGGCCTCGGCCATGGCCGGCGACCGGCCGACGAGGGCCGACGGCCTCACCTTGGCTGGGCAAGGTCGGGCTCGCCAAATCCAGCGAGGCCGAGCCTCGCCAGGGGTTGGCGACGCTCCAGCGAGGTCGCCAGCCCTCGACGGTGTCACCGGCCCTCGACGGCTGGTCACTAGTCATGGCCGAGGCCGGCAACCGGCCAACGAAAGAAGAAGAAAAAAAGAAAAAGAAAAGAAAGAAGATAGAGAAATTTTGTTTCTCCAAAGTGTTCCAGAAACAATAAACAAGTTTTTCTTGTTTCTTATTTCTGTTCCAAATTTGTTCCTGGGAACAAAAAAATAGATTTGGAACAAAAACACAAACAAACATGTTTCTGTTCTTTTTTTGTTCTCGGAAAAAAAAAATAGATTTGTGTTCATAAACAAAAAAAAAAAAAAAAAAAAAGAAACACAAACAAACACTGCCTAAGGGACTCAAGCCAAGCAGCAGTACCAATAACTTGATAGTTCCCGTAAAAGTTATTATGGGATCACCTTTTGAATCACCTCTTCTGTTAATTAAACTCAGGGACCTCAGTCAATTACTATTAGTTATAGTTATCAAAATGGTACTGTTATAGACTAATCTTCATAATTTCGACTCATGGCCTTAGTGATATGAATTTGTAACTTCATAATCTCAAGCAACTTTATTGATTCACTAAAGAATCCACACCTCGTCACATTATATGGATTCAATGATTCAATTTTTTATGCATTTACCTAATTTTATATGTACTATTTATATTGTATTTTCATAGTTACAGTTTAATTAGAAGTAAGTTTTACACTTTAACGCTATAGTGGTAAATGAAAAATGACATACAAAACA
The DNA here is from genome assembly GCA_014182565.1 of Eucalyptus marginata. Lineage (NCBI taxonomy): Eukaryota > Viridiplantae > Streptophyta > Magnoliopsida > Myrtales > Myrtaceae > Eucalyptus > Eucalyptus marginata. Next base: position 21,805,294 of record CM024589.1, on the reverse strand, counting down.
TTATAATTTATATTTGTACTCAATCTTTATTTTTGGGAAAACAACGGGAAATTAAGTCATCTTGTTCATGACTATCACCATATCTACTTGAATTTAAGATTAGTTTACTAGATCTTTATTTTACTCAAATCTTAAATATCATTTGATATTATCTAAAAAATTTATAACTGTCGTCAACATAAAATACACATAAAATACAAGTCTTAAGTATTTTGTCAAACCATAGGGTTCAATTTGATTTTCTATTCACTATTCATAAATTTAAGATTCCGATTCATAATTCTTTTTCTCGATTTAACAATTATGCTCTTAATCAAAGTCCAAATGGACTTTCCCGATAGAGCATGGGCATGTGCACATTTGAGGCCTCCGATTGTCAAGGCAAACCCTCAGCGTGTCCTACCATCTCAACAACTTAGGCATCCATGCACGAGACTTGTTGTGCTATATGCTCTGTGAGTGAGAGCATACATTGGAATGATAGGTAATATGAGATATGTGATACGGAAAAAGATGTATCCAATACATTTGCTTATGAAAAGTTCGTCACACCACCCAAAAAAAGAAAAAAGAAAAAAAGATTGGCCGTCATACAATCTTTTGTTCTCTTCTTCCATGTTCCCTACGCGTATGCCTATTGCGGCATGTAAACGACCTCACAGAACGTAGTAGGAGCTCCAAACTTGCTACAGGGTGAGTCCACTCTAGTTCGTTTCGGTTCCAAACCTCCCACCGTGATTTCCACTGGACAAGCAACTTCCCGTCGGGCAATTCTCCCTTCCATAGAAGTCAGGATGAGTAGCTGGGTGTCTTCGTCCCCAGAACTTCATCCCGCCATAAGAATTCATTACTGCAATAAAAGTGCAAGAATTAATAACCATGTGGCTAAGAATTATCCCACTGTAAGAGTTCGTTGGTGGATCAATTAATAACCATGTGAGGATGAGCTATTGCGGGCAAGCCAGATCTTGACATACTGCTCTTTCACACTCTTACCATCACATTGCTTCAACCAAGGTTGAAGCACTTCTCTGGTAAATCGCTGACCCGACTGTCCGCTTGCAAGTTTGGATTGTGCAGGATCGCTGGACGCAAATCAACAGTGGTTTGCGGGGAAGCGAAACACGATCCATGATTCTTCCGTTCATTTGGCATAATAAAGGTTTTGCATCGAAGGCATGACTTCTCCGCATAGATAGAGACTATCAAGATAGAATACCAACTGATGAAAGGCTGCATAAATACCCAAATTTATGGTCATGTTCATAATTGCTGTTGATAGACTTTATATAGCACATATATTCCCATGCCCAGATGTATTATCAACGGCAGGTTTTTTTATTCCAGGATTGCTTTCCTCAATAAGCGAGACCATATGCATCCCTTAGGTTGTTACTCAACTACACGAGGGAATTGAAACATGGACGTTCAGATTGTTAATGTTTTTGATCAATGGAATGGTCGACGGCAATTTCACGACATCTAACTTGGCTATTACATGCATCCGATAAAAGCTCAAAGATATACAACTGCAAATATTAGATCATTTTGTATCAAACTTGTGTATTTCAATAAGTTTTGAAATATTGAAAACTATAAATTTTGTAAATGATTTTTTAACGTCATCAATTTGTAACGGCTTGTTTTTGCCATTAATATAAAACAGTTTTGTAATGTTTTATAACGGTCATATAATGACTATTTAACGGCCATGTAACGACTTTATTACAGCTTTGTAATGTTTTATAACGGTCATATAATGGCTATTTAACGGTCATGTAACGACTTTATTACAGCTTTGTAATGTTTTTTTTTTTCATAAACCCTTCATTATTTTACAATGGATTTATAACGGTTTCTTAACGACTTTCTCTTTCTTGTTTGAATATAAATTAAACTTCAAACCACAATCTTTTAAGATACACGGAATTCTCATATCATTCCTTTTCTTTTAGCTAAGCATTACTCCTATTCATTCTAATATTCAGTGTGGTGTGTTGTATCTTGGGAGGACACTAAGCCTTATGCACTGAGTTTTGTACTTTAAGAGCGGAATTATTCTTAAGGACAGTGATTACACATCTCGGACGATTAATCTTATTTTATCATCTTTTTCAACGGATTTCCAACATTTCTTATTTCTCATATTATATAATATTTCTCCAACAAAACTTGTGATTCCTTCCTTTTGTATGAACAAGCAAAGGAAAAGATGTGAGAAATAAATGTGTCATTGTAGGAAATTTTCCCAGTAATGAAAATTCTCACGCTATAAAAGTATTTATAGCACGGATCTGCAAATGACTTAGTATGTTTTACGTATCGTTGATACTACAATTTTTTTTTTTATAGAAAAAATAAGAGCTTTATTTGCAAAGGAATATCAAGTACAAAAATGGTTGTATTTTTTACGAGGCATAATACCATAATTGTTTCTCTCGTTTTCTATTTTGTATTTGAACCCTTCTTTAGCCCAATTACCGTTTGTTTAGTATATGATGCCTTTGAACTGGAGCTACTTCAACGAAATCCTCTTGTGAACTGCATCGACCTTTTGCCCAAAATGCACATTTATATAAGTTTGCGAAACCATATTATGGATCATATGTCAAACAAAATAAGCATAACTTACTTGTCTCCACATAAATATCAAGCCATTGTGTCAGTCTAAGAGAGGGAGAGACTTCTGGGATTAAGCTGGATATTTTAAATTCTATTGAATTAAATTATCATTGTACCTTTTTGGTAAAGAAAGGATTATATTAAGAGAAAATGTCTGAAAATCTTGCATCTACATTAGTTGGAGACATACCTCCAATACAACCTGTAAGCAAACTATTGTGAAAAATACTAAAAAAATTGTAAACATATTGCATTCGTATTAGTTTGGTCATAAACCTTTTGATTTAGCCAATTTAGTCTGAAACCTTTTAACAATTAGCCAATTTTGGCCAAAAATCGCTAACATAAATGCTGGGAGTATTGTGTGAGACGGCCGGTGTTGGCATAATTTTCTAAATTTTCTAATAATCTTTTCTTTTCCTTTTTTTCTACAAAATCTGGCAACCTTACCGGCCACTACTTCACACTTCCATTGGACAAGCTTCAAAGCAACATAGTCTCCCCAAACGGTTCTTCCATTTTCACTTCTTGGAACTCCTTCATGCTCCTCCTGCAAACTTCAAGAACAGGATTTAATAAGTGACAACAGCCAGCAGACGACATATTTGGTCGGTTCTCCGCATCTTTTCGCAAGCACGACACTCCAATGAGGATACAATTCGACGCTTGAACTTCGTCACACGTATAGGGATCCAATGATTTGATTTTTCATACATTTACCTAAATATATATTTACTATTTATATTGTATTTCCATAGTTACAAATTAATTAGAAGTAAATTTTATACTTTAACGCTATAATGGTAAATGAAAAATGACATACAAGACATTGGAGTTATATTTCAACGTTATTTTTATTTTTAAGAAAAAAATGGGAAATTATATCATCTTGTTCATAATGATCACCACATTACTTAAATTTAAAATTAGTTTACTAGATCATTATTCTTCCTCAAATATTAAACATCATTTGATTTTATCTATAAAATTTATAATTGTCGTCAACACAAAATACTAGTCTTCAAGTATTTTGCCAAATCTTACGATTCAATTCAATTTTCTGTTCACCATTCATAAATCTCAGATTTCTATTCACAATTTTTTCTCAATTTAACAATTATGCTATTAAACAATTCCAGATGGATTTTCCCGATAGAGCAAGCCCACATTTGAGGTCTTCGATTGTTAAGGCAAACTCTTAGCATGTCCTGCCATCTCGACAGCTTAGGCAGCCATGCATAAGACTCATCACAGTATATGCTTTCTGAGGGAGAGCATACATAACTTGAAATGAAACACAATATGAGATTGGTGATTAGGAAGATGTATACAATTAATGTAATCACAGAAAATCCATCACCCCATATGAAAAGGATCAATCCTTATACAATATTTATATTATATGAAATTTTATGAAGCGATTGTCAACTATTCTAAAAATTCAAGATGTTCGATGAATGCGTGATTTAATATGTAAATATTCTATCGCGTTAGATACATGAAAAATCGAATCTATCAACCATTAACTTGTCCCCACGTTCTCCTCCTCCGTATTCCTCTTTTCATTTTTTGCGATAACCTTGGGAGAAATCTCTTTCCCATGCGTAGGCCAATAGCGGTGTCTAAACCACGCACTGCCATTTCACATGGACAAGCAACTTCCCGTGGGGGCAATTCTCCCTTCAATGGAAGCGAGGGTGAGCATGCTACCAAAGCAAACCCCTACCCACTTCAATTGCCTTTGCCAACATAGAATGGCGGATATTTTGGTCCCCAGAACTTCATCCCAAAGTAAGAGTTCATTACTGCAATAAAAGTGCGAGAGAACCTAAATTAGCCGTTTTCCTAGTGAGTAAGAATTATACACAGCTGGCTAGTTGGACCAACAAACAAATTGTTAAGCTTACATAGTTTAGTGGATCAATCAGTAACCACGTGAGGATGTACTATTGTGGCCAATCCAGATCTAGACATAGTGCTCTTTCATCCTCCCACCGTCCCGATGCCTCGAGCAAGATTTAAGCACTTCTCTATTAAATTGCAGATCCGACGTCTGCCTGCAAGTTTGGACCACGTAGGACCTGATCGTTGAATGAAACTCAAAAGCGATTGGTGCGAAAGCAAGATATAAGCTACGATTCTTCCTTTCATGGGCATCACAATGGTTTTACATTGACGGAGCAACTTCTCTACATAGATAGAGACTATCATGTGGATAGACTTGCCCAACCTACTATAGATAGTACACACATTCCCATGCTCGGAAGTATTATCAAAGACAGGTTTTATTTCTAGGATTCCTTTCCTCCAGATGCCAGACCATATGCACCCCCTAGGTTGTTAGTTGACTATTTGAGAAACTTGAAACATGCATATTTAGATTGTTAACGATTTTGATCGATGGAACAGTGTAAGGGAATTTCACATTTTCGAACGTGGCCATAGATGTATTTGATCAAAGGTGAAAGTACCATAAACAACCGAAAATGTTAGATTGTCGTATATCAAACTTATGATTCTTTCCTTTTTGGGATGTCATGAATGCTTTTTTTTTTTTTGTCGGTCCTACTCTACTCCTGTTCTAACTCTCACTCTCAGACTTTTGCCCTGCCTCCTTTGCATGGCGTGGGAGTCGAAACCCACTCCTGAAACTAATTCGTCCCCACCCCAACCCCCTGAGAAGGTGGGGATTTGAACCCCCATCACCCCCTTCCATGTTGGAAGGGTGGCTACTAGGGTAAAACCCGAGCGGTTGGATGTCATGAATGTTTAATGTACTCTTTTTGGTCAAGAAACGATTCTTTTTGTGAAGAGTGATCTCTAATATAGAATCTCTCTAAGTTTACCTCGTCGGGAATATGCAGATGTCAACACACATTCTTGGCTTCGGTGTCAACATCCAAGCTTACATGGTCCAAAAAGAAGGGCATACAAAAGATCAAAGGAAGTTGTTCACCTAAGTAGGGATGAGAGTTAATTAGTGTGAATATGAGGAGAGACCAAAATTTAACTTAGGATAAGGTGTGAAGCACCAAATGTTGAAGGGCGCAAAAATAAAAAATACCGGTCATTCTCCATAGTGCTATGGATACACTTGCATATTTGTCTTTAAATAGCTCTCATACTTAGTGATCGAATTAATGGAAGGTTTTTTGGGGATCGATTTACTTTAAAAACTTGACCACATAGATCCGTTTTTTTTTTGGGTGAAAGGTAATAAATAGATTGAGAAAGATCAACTGAACAAAAAGATCACGACATCAAAACCCACACTTAAAACAACAGATCATAATGAGTGGAAGGATGCCGGGATATAAAAGCCACTGATCGTGGCAACCCACTAACAACTAGAAAGGAAAGGCACGACATGAACAGGCGGCGAACAGATACAAAACGCCCTCCGAAAGGGAGTGAACCATCCTCAGGATGAAAGGAAGGGAATTAATGCTCCCCATAAGAGATGATTGGGTCAATGCCCTAGCTCCGCTGCAGCCTTCTATTCCTCATGTTATCCTTAACATTCCTAACAGTAATCGCCTTATCTCTGACCACTTTAAAGAGATGGTTCTTCATAGCCGGGACAGAAATAGGCTGTTCTCTAAAGAGAATGCTGTTCCTATTGTTCCAAATAATATGACACAGCGCTCTGAAGGAGAAGCGAGCTATGCACTTATAAAACTCATTTCCCATAAGCATAGTGGCGGCCCAATGGAGATTATCCTTCCACGACCTGTTGCACCTGTTTCACATAGATCCTTTGTTTAGTGCTTATCTATTCAAGAAAACTAAAATCTGGGCCGTTTGATTTTTTAATCGTTAATAAATGAGACTGAAGATCGTAATTTCACAATGTTGAACATGGTTATTAGATGTATTTTATAAGTACTTAGAGTTAATAAATCTAACGGTTTACTATATACATATGAAAGTCAGACCAACTCACGGCAGGGTTCCATCTTTTGCTTTTCGTTATGCTTTAATGAAAGAAAAATTAGTTATAGATCAAGGATTGTTATATATGACATACATTCTTTCATTTTACTTTATCATAGTTGAATTATATCATCTTCTTGTACTTGAGTAAAAAAAGTAAATATAGTTTGACCATGTTTTTATCCATATCAAACCAAATTATATACAAGTCATTCCCATTATTCTTGTAGATACACTTGCATAATTTGCCTCTAATCAAACTAAATTGAGTATGTTTAGGGAACCTTCATGACTATATTACCTTGTTGTACAATTGTGAGTGATTGTCCAACTATCGAGAATATTTACCGCAATTCCAATTTTGGGTTTCCTTGGTTGATAGTTCACGTAAAAGTTATTACGGGATCACTTTGCGAATCACCTCATCTTTTAATTAAACTCAAGAACCTCGATCAATTACTATTAATCATAGCTATCAAAATCGTACTATTATAAACTCAACTCGTACGATTTGATTAATTTTGACTCAAGGCCTTAATGATACGAAACTATAAGATGAATCATTGATCTTCTCAATCTCAAGTGAGTTTATCAATTCACCAAAGAATTTACACCTCGACATGTGTATATGGATTCACAATTCAATTTTTCATACATTTACCTAATTGTATGTTTACTATTTATATTGTATTTTCATAGTTACAGTTTAATTAGAAGTAAATTTTATACTTTAACGCTACAATGGTAATTGAAAAATGACATGTAAAACATTATCATTTATATTTGAACGTAATCTTTATTTTTAAGAAAACAACGGGAAATTATCTTATATTGTTCATAATGATCGCCACATGTACTTGAATTTAAGATTAGTTTACTAGATCTTTATTAGGCTCAAATATTAAATATCATTTAATATTATCTATAAAATTTATAATTGTCATCAACACAAAATATTATTCTTAAGTATTTTGTCAAATCTTACGATTCAATTCAATTTTCTATTCACTATTAATAAATTTAAGATTTCCATTCACAATTTTTTTCTCGATTTAACAATTATGCTATTAACCAAAGTCCAAATGGACTTTCCCAATAGAGCATGGGCATGCGCACATTCGAGGCCTTCGCTTGTCAAGGCAAACTCTTAGCGTGTCCTACCATCTCAACAACTAAGGCAACCGTGCACGAGACTCATCATGCTCATGAACAAGAGCATATATTGAAATTACACGCAATATGAGATATGTGATAAGGAAGAAGATGTATACAATTCACGTGCTTATGGAAAGCTCGTCACATCAAACAAAAAAGATCAGTTGTTATACAATTTTTACATTCGATACATGAAATGTTGAATCTATTGACCATTAACTTGCTCCCATGTTTTCTTTTTCCGTGATTCTCTCTCTGGTTTTTTTATTTTTATTTTTTGTGAAGGGGTGGATAACCTTGAGAGGTTCCTGTTTCCTACGCGTACGCCGCTTGCAGCGTGTAAACCAACTCACGGAATATTCAAGAATCTCCAAACTTGCCACAGGGTGAGTCCACTGCACTTTGGCTAAGTTCCAAACCTCCCACAGCGATTCCCTCTGGACAAGCAACTTCCCGTGGAGCGATTCTCCCTTCAATAGATGCAAGGATGAGCTCGTGGATATCTTGGTCCCCGGAACTACATCCCTCCGTAAGAGTTTTTACTGCAATAAAAGTGTGAGAATTAATAAACATGTGGCTAAGAATTATCCCCCTGTAAGTGTTCATAAGTGGATCAGTTAATAACCATGTGAGGATAAACTATTGCAGCCAAGCCAGATCTTGACATACTGCTCTTTCACCATCTTACCGTGTGGATGCACACACAAAATTGAAGCACTTCTCTGGTAAATCGCTGATCCGATTGCCTTCCTGTAGTTTGGATCATGCAGGACATGATCAATGGATGCAAGTCAAAAGTGGTTTGCAAGGAAGCGAAACATGATCCCTGATTCTTCCTTTCATCTGGCATCTTAAAGGTTTTGCATCGAAGGAGCTACTTCTCCGCATAGATAGAGACTATTAAGTGGCTAGGACATGGAACACCAATTGATGAAAGGCTGTATAAATACGCAAATATATGGTCATGTTCATAATTATTTTGGATAGACTTGCACAACCTACTGTAAATAGCACATACATTTCCATGCTTAGGGGTACTGTCAATGGCAGGTTTTTTTATTCTAGGATTGCTTTCCTCTATGAGCGAGACCATATGCATCCCCTAGGTTGTTACTCAACTATACAAGAAACATGGACATTCAGATTGTTAATGTTTTTGATTGATGGAATGAGGGACGGCAATATCACGATATCTAACTTGGCTATTACATGCACCCGATAGAAGCTCAAAGATGTATGTTCGAAAATATTAGATCATTGTGTATCTAACTTGTATATTCCTATAAGTTTTGAAATATTGAAAACTATTAATTTTGGAACGAGTTTTCACTTACATCAATTTGTAACGGTTTTTATCTGCAATTAATATAAAATGTTTATGTAACTTTTGATAACAATCATATAACAGCAATTCAAGGTGCGCATGATAACGCTTCTACTCCGGGGAAAAGTTTCTTTTTAGAAATAATTTATTTGCAATTAATATAAAATGTTTATGTAACGTTTGATAACGGTCATATAACAGCAATTCAAGGTGTGCATGGTAACACTTCTACTTCAGGGAAAAGTTTCTTTTCAGAAATAATTCTTTTCTATTTCTACTCTGGGGATCAATTTCTGAGTAAAATAAGATGTTTAGTAACTACACAAAATTTCTATTCTTGAAATAGAAAAAGAATAGAAATGCGTTTGGTACAATTTTTTTATTTTTTGTATTTATTTGTTTTTCATTTTTGCTCACGGATCGCCGACTGTCGCCTACCACTTCCCGTTGCCACCACTTGCCACTCATGGCCGTCGATCGCCGGCTACCACCGCAGGACCGTCGGCCGTCGCCGCGACCGTCGGCCACGGTCGCCGCCCACGGCTCAACGACGGTCGGCGGTTTGTGGCGGCCGGTGGCTTGTGGGCGGCGGTCGTGGGTAGAGGTGGCAAATGGGTGGGTCGGGTCGGGTATGGGTCAGGTCGAAAATGGGTCGACCCATATTTGACCCATTTAACCCGTTTTGACCCATATTCTTGTAGTGTAAATCTAGTGACTCATACCCGGCCAGACTCATATCCGACCCATACCCGACCGACCCGTATTGCTAAAACCTATTAATATTTTAGGAAAACTCACTTCTACTATATGCTAATTGGATTAAAACTTCAAATTAAATTCAAAATAGTAAATAAAATAAAATAAAAAAGTTAAAAAAACCTATAAATTGAAATATTTATAAATAATTAGACTATGCACATGCTTCTCTTATTTGAAGTCAACATACTATTGAATAACTAAAAACTATAATATGAAATTTTTTTAACTAAACCTAAAAAAGCTCATTTTTATGATTTGTTTGTAAAAAAAAAAAAGTATAAAAAAAGCTCATTTTTATGATTTTTGTAAAAAAAAAAAAAGTATAAAAAAGTATTGTTAAAACATTTTTATGCAATACAAATTTAATGAAATTTTTTTATAATTCTTTTTAAAATATTTTTAAAAAAAATCGAATTTTTATTTTTTAAAATATAATTTTATTTTAAAAAAATATTTTCGATTTTATTTTTAAAATATAATTTTTTTATTTTTTAAAATATTTTTATTTTAAATATAAATTTTATTTTTTAATAATTATTTTTTTGTCTTTTTTTTTTTTCTTTTTCTTGACCCGGCCGCCGGCCACGACGACGGCCGGCGGCCGGCCACGGGCGAGATCGAGCTCGCCGGCGTCGGGCGAGGCTCAATCTCGCAGTCCGGCGAGGCCGAGGCCTCGCCCGACGCCGGTGAGGCCGAGACTCGCCGGATCCGGGTGAGGCTCGGCCTCACGACGGCTGGCTCGGCCTCGGCCTCGCCAGTCTGCGAGATCGAGCCTCGCCGACCGGCGAGCTCGATCTCGCTCGGCTGTTGCCGGCGGCGGCCTGCCGCCGCCACGGCGATCGGCTAAGGGAGGAAGAAAAAAAGAAAAAGAAAAAGAAAAAGAAAAGAAAAAAATTGAAATATAAAAAATAATATAATTTGGATTTTTTATAAAAAAAAACATTTTATAAAATTAAAGAAGTCATGGCCATGGGTTGAAACTTGAAAGTGGGTCTAAATGGGGTTATCAATGGGTTATTAGTAATAACCCATTTAGACCCATTTAGTTTTGTGCTTTATTTTCTCAAACCCATTTTTGACCTATATTTAACTTTCACTTGACCCATATATGACCCATTTAACTAAAAATGGGTTATGATATGGGTTTATGACCCATATTGCCACCTCTAGTCGTGGGCTGGTGGTCCTGCAGCGGTGGCCATGGAAGGTGACGAACGGCGGTTGGGCCGTGGCAACAGTTGGCGGCCAGCGGTCGGCGATCGATGGCGGTTGTTGGCGGTCAGGGGTGGCTGATGGGCTATGGGTGGCAACAATGACGATCAAGCGGCAGCGGTTGACGGCGGCCGGCCGGAGGTGGCCGACGGTTGGCAGGTGACTTTACGTTTAAGGCCTATTTGGTAACTGATCAATTATTGATTATTCCTATTCTTTTGTCACTCAGAGCCAAAAAAGAAAAAAAAAAAGAAAAGAAGAATAGAAGGTCGAGGGAAATAATTTGTTCATAAAAGGAGGGAGGAGAGTTAATCAATGTAGCTACAAGGAAATAGTAGAATTTGACTTGGGATAAGGTGTGAAGCACTGAAAGTTGAAAGTTTAAAGATAATGCCTATGTCGTGAGCTGTGTTGAGACAGGATTAAGATTATGCCCATGAGCTTAGTGCAAATTGAATTCAATTTTTCTAAAGAGACTAATCTAACTAAAACTAAACTATAGAAAATCATGAATTTTCCTAAATCATGTGTATACTATGTAGATGAAACTAAACCAATTTTAATGCTAAAACCAGACAACCTAATTATGTCCTATTTTTCTAACCATTTTCCATTTTTTTTTTAGTTTCGAATTCATTTATATATTATTTAATTTTTTAAAGAATATTATTTCTATATTCCGGAAGATAGTGGGCAACAGAAACGAGGCAAACCCCATCGTCAAGCCCTCTTTTAGTCAAAAAGACCTTCAAAGCCCATCTTTAAATACAGCTAACCTAGGCCCCATTTCTCACTGCAGCCACGTCAAGGACATTCCACTATAATCAAACCAAGTCCCTCACCACCGTCAGCCGCTAAACGTTTCACAATACGAACCGAGTAGCACCAGTACGCACAGGACGCGAACGAGCCAAGCAGCAGTACCAATAACTTGATAGTCCCGTAAAAGTTATTATGGGATCACTTTTTGAGTCAATTACTATTAATTATAGTTATCAAAATGGTACTGTTATAGACTAATCTCATACGATTTGATTAATTTCGACTCATGGCCTCAGTGATATGAAATTATAAGATGAATCGCTAATCTTCATAATCTCAAGCAACTTTATTGATTCACTAAAGAATCCACACCTCGTCACATGTATATGGATTCAATGATTCAATTTTTATGCATTTACCTAATTTTATATGTACTATTTATATTGTATTTTCATAGTTACAGTTTAATTAGAAGTAAATTTTATACTTTAGCGCTATAATGGTAAATGAAAAATGACATACGAAACATTATAATTTATATTTGTACTTAATCTTTATTTTGGGAAAACAACGGGAAATTAAGTCATCTTGTTCATGACTATCATCATATCTACTTGAATTTAAGATTAGTTTACCAGATCTTTATTGTACTCAAATCTTAAATATCATTTGATATTATCTATAAAATTTATATCTGTCATCAACAAAAAATACAAGTCTTAAGTATTTTGTCAAGCTGTACGGTTCAATTTGATTTTCTATTCACTATTCATAAATTTAAGATTCCAATTCATAATTCTTTTCTCGATTTAACAATTATGCTCTTAATCAAAGTCCAAATGGACTTTCCCGATAGAGCATGGGCATGCGCACATTTGAGGCCTCCGATTGTTAAGGCAAACTCTTAGCGTGTCCTGCAAACTCTTAGCGTGTCCTACCATCTCAACAACTTAGGCATCCATGCACGAGACTCGTCGTGCTATATGCTCTGTGAGGAAGAGCGTACATTGGAATGATAGCCAATATGAGATTTGTCGTACGGAAAAAGATGTATAAGATACATTTGCTTATGAAAAGTTCGTCAAACCACAAAAAAAAAAAAAAAAAAAAAAAAGATTGGCCGTCATACAATCTTTTGTTCTCTTCTTCCATGATTTCCGCTGGACAAGCAACTTCCCGTGGGGCAATTCTCCCTTCCATAGAAGTCAGGATGAGTAGCTGGGTGTCTTCGTCCCCAGAACTTCATCCCCCCATAAGAATTCATTACTGCAATAAAAGTACAAGAATTAATAACCATGTGGCTAAGAATTATCCCACTGTAAGAGTTCGTTAGTGGATCAATAATAACCATGTGAGGATGAACTATTGCGGCCAAGCCAGATCTTGACATACTGCTCTTTCACCCTCTTACCATCACATTGCTTCCACCAAGGTCGAAGCACTTCTCTTATATATGGATTCAATGATTCAATTTTTTATGCATTTACATAAATGTATATTTACTATTTATATTGTATTTTCATAGTTACAAATTAATTAGAAGTAAATTTTATACTTTAACGCTATAATGGTAAATGAAAAATGACATACAAGACATTGGAATTATATTTCAACGTTATCTTTATTTTTAAGAAACAATGGGAAATTATCTTATATTGTTCATAATGATCACCACACCACATGTACTTGAATTTAAGATTAGTTTACTAGATCTTTATTAGGCTCAAATATTAAATATCATTTAATATTATCTATAAAATTTATAACTGTCATCAACACAAAATATTATTCTTAAGTATTTTGTCAAATCTTACGATTCAATTCAATTTTCTATTCACTATTAATAAATTTAAGATTTCCATTCACAATTTTTTTCTCGATTTAACAATTATGCTATTAACCAAAGTCCAAATGGACTTTCCCAATAGAGCATGGGCATGTGCACATTCGAGGCCTTCGCTTGTCAAGGCAAACTCTTAGCGTGTCCTACCATCTCAACAACTAAGGCAACCGTGCACGAGATTCATCATGCTCATGAACAAGAGCATATATTGAAATTACACGCAATATGAGATATGTGATAATGAAGAAGATGTATACAATTCACGTGCTTATGGAAAGCTCGTCACATCATACAAAAAGATCAGTTGTTATACAATTTTTACATTCGATACATGAAATGTTGAATCTATTGACCAATAACTTGCTCCCATGTTTTCTTTTTCCGTGATTCTCTCTCTCTCTCTGGTTTTTTTATTTTTATTTTTTGTGAAGGGGTGGATAACCTTGAGAGGTTCCTGTTTCCTATGCGTACGCCGCTTGCAGCGTGTAAACCAACTCACGGAACATTCAAGAATCTCCAAACTTGCCATAGGGTGAGTCCACTCCGCTTTTGGCTAAGTTCCAAACCTCCCACAGCGATTTCCTCTGGACACGCAACTCCCCGTGGAGCGATTCTCCCTTCAATAGATGCAAGGATGAGCTCGTGGATATCTTGGTCCCCGGAACTACATCCCTCCGTAAGAGTTTTTACTGCAATAAAAGTGCGAGAATTAATAAACATGTGGCTAAGAATTTCTGAGTAAAATAAGATGTTTGGTAACTACACAAAATTTCTATTCTATTTCTACTCTGGGGAACAATTTCTGAGTAAAATAAGATGTTTGGTAACTACACAAAATTTCTATTCTTGAAATAGAAAAATAATAGAAATGTGTTTGGTACGATTTTTATCTTTTGTATTTATTCATTTTCATTTTTGCTCACGGATCGGCGACCGTCACCTAACACTGCCCGTTGCCGCCGCTTGCCACTGTGGTGTCGACCCTGGCCGTCGGCCCACGACCGCCGCCCACAACTCAACGGCGATCGGCGGTTTGCGGCGGTCGGTGGGTTGTGGCGGCGGTCGTGGGGCAGCGGTCTTGCAGCGGCGGCCATGGAAGGCGACGAACGGCGGTTGGGCCGCGGCAACGGTTGGCGGTCGGCGATCGGTGGCGGTCGTCGGCGGTCGGGGGTGGCCGGTGGGCTGTGGGTGGCAGCAATGACGATCAGGCGGCGGCGGTCGACAGCGGCCGGCCGGAGGTGGCCGGAGGTGGCTGGCGGTTGGCGGGTGACTTTACATTTAAGGCCTATTTGGTAACCGATCAATTATTGATTATTCCTATTCTTTTGTCTCTCGAGCCAAAAAAAAAAAAAAAAAAAAAAAGAAGAATATAAATTCATTTAGTAATATCATGTAATTTTTCTACCTCTGGGAGCAAATTTATTCCCAAAATAAATTTAGAATAGAATCAACAAATATAAAAAAGTTACTCATTTGTTTTCTGGAACAATTCTAGAATCAAAATACTTTCTTTCTTTTTTCTCTTTTCTTTTCTTCTTTTTCTTTTCTTCTTCTTCTTCCTCCTAAAGATAAGGTCCCACGATCTCGTCGAGCCTCACCCAACCACGGTGAGGCTCACCCTCGCCAAACACCTGCCACATCCGATAACGTTTTGCGAAGGTCAGAATCTTGCGGTATGGGGGCAAAAATAAGGAGAAGCAAAGTGATTGGCCGTGAACGTAAGCGCTTACATTCCACGTTCCACCAATCTCCCACAAGATTCACGAACCATCCATCGCACTCTTGTGGGCACGATCCCTTTGTGTCGATATTTCGCGGGGCATTCCAACAACCAAAACTCTGAATTCTGGCGGCTCACCGTGCGTGCCTCGTAGATATTCTGTCTCCACCACCCGTCAAGAAAATCCTGCCCCAGTTCCCTCCTCCCTCCAGACCTCCCGAAACAGATGGGGTCGCGGGGACGTCTCTCTTTCGAGGGACAGGAAGAGATGTTTCGCCTTTTGCCACTCGACACTTGGACTTCGCTTTGCATGGTGGGTAATGCTGTTTTTGTCGGCTGGGTTAATAATCCGATTCTAGATTTGCTTCTTGCACCGTTGTGATCTGGGGAGGAGGGAAGATCGAAGACCGAAACAGGTGGCGGCCTAGGCGGCGACGGGGAAAAGAGTTTGCGGAGTTGGTTGCGGTCTGGGGAGGAGGATTTGCTTTCGACACGGCTCGATGCGATCCATAATGCATGTGTTTCGTGACTCGTGTGCCGTGCACATACTTATGATCGGTCGTGATTCGATTTTGAGCTCGATCGAAAGTGAAAAAGGAGAGCACCTTATAAACCCTGTTAATCCGTTTGTGAACGTATAAGTTAAAATCAAAATATCGTAGAGATTAAACCGATACCGTGGCCCGTGTTCAAAGAAGTCGAGCATAGTTTGATTTGCGGAGAAAGTTCATCATAATGAGCTGATTAATAATGGGAATTATGTGAGAACTAGGAAAGCTGAGGAAGAAATCTCTTACAATAAAGGAATGGACATGCGCGTCTTGATGATTGCCAGTGCTGTTCATAAGCGCTTTCGAAGTCCAAATCGAAGGACAACTGGACAGGCTCTTGGCTACTTGACCCAAAAAACGAAAGTGACGTGTGATTTGTCTTGGTTTTGGGTCAAAACTTTTGGCTGTATGCTAGAAACACGTTTTAGGTCGGCCATTGCGTGTGTAATTGCCCAGAACAGACGCATTCAACGTTTCCACGACGAATTCAGTGACCATCTTGTCACGCCCCGAACCTCGAGCACGTACACATCCCTCGATGGTCGATAGAATTTTGCGACGTTCCCAGGACTCGTCGCTGACCCTTCATTTTTATTGCACATGCGGAAGCGAATTAATAATCCCCGACCTCAACAAACATGGGATAGAAAACGGGACAACCAATTTCAAATCAAATACACTTTTATAAACACTTCAAGCTTATATAGAAGGTCTATGTCATAAAGAACTACTGAGCCACCTAAGCTCCTGACCCTTCCGCTTCAAGCTCCTGGCTCTTCACACTAGGGACCTGAAAATGGTTATTCAATAACCAGTGAGATATAAATCTCAGTGAGTTCCACCCCTAAGTCCCGGTTAGTACACCAACTCAACCCAGGGTATCTATCCAGAACCACCCCACCACAAGCAACAACCAACGGTCAATTCGCATACAACCTTACGGTATGCCATACCCTGCACGTTATAATTCAGCACGATACACGCAATGCACATGGCCATTAGATGATACGAGTTCATCAATCACATACGAGTCGCGTCACCGCGATCTCACGGCCATTGCCACACTCGCACATTATCGATTCATGCGTGTGTGCCATAAACAATATGCTTAACTCATGCATGACCAGGAATCAACAATGCAATGATTCTCATGTGTTCTTGCACAATAGTGCGTCACTCATCACGTATCAATCGATCACACGGGTCCATCAATTCAATCAATCCAATTGATACCATACGATTGACACCATCTATCAATTCATACCATCTATTCAACCATACCATCTATTCATCCAACAATACAATCACTTTGCTCACACAAGCTGAATGGATGCCATGCTCTCACAAGGCGATATAGATGGTAGCTCGCACTTTAAGCTGATATATATATATATATATAGATGGTAGCTCACACAAGCTGATAGATAGATGATAGCTCGCACAAGCTGATATATATATAGATGATAGCTCGCACAAGCTGATATATATATAGATGATAGCTCGCACAAGCTGATATATGGATCGTTGCTCTCACAAGCTGATAAACGATCATTGCTCTCACAAGCTGATATATGGATCGTTGCTCTCACAAGCTGATAAACGATCATTGCTCTCACAAGCTGATATATGGATCGTTGCTCTCACAAGCTGATATACAGTGCTCACACAAGCTATAGCATATATAATAGCTCGCACAAGCTGTAGCATATATAATATAATAGCTCGCACAAGCGACATGATGTAAATCAATTCAATTTTTCAATCCAATCAATCAATCAATTCAAAGCTGGTCCTACAAACCAATTACGGTGCCAAAAAAGCCGACAGGGTATTTTCAAGTTAAATACCAAAACTTCACAATCATCACATAATTGTACAAATCGTCACTCAATTCATGCGGATGTTTATGCAATCACATATCCAATCACTTCATAGAATTAAACACACATGAAATTAAACACTCTTCATTCTCGGGTGAACAGTGTTTTGTGAACAGTGCTCGTGAGCAGTAATAGTGAACAGTAATTTATGAACAGTGCCTCGTGAACAGTAACCGTGAATAGTGTCGAGTGCACAGTAAATTTCCAGAATTTAATAAATGATAAATTAAACTCAGAAATCATTAAAATCATTAATTAAAACAATCAAACAATTAATTAAGCAAAACAAGCTTAATTAAACACATAAGCACAATTAAGCAAATAAAGCAAGATTAAGCTAAACTAATTTAATCCATCCATCTAACCACCTATCTTAGGGCTAATACAACTTAATTAAATCACATAAACTAGAATTAAATCTAACTAAACCAACCCTAAGCAAGTTTAGGCACTAATCGAAGGATTAGGAGCTAAACTCACCCGTTAAGCGGGCCGGAGACACCGACGCGGCGGCGACGGCGGTGGCTACGCACCGGAACCTCTACCACGATGATCCAAGGCGGTCCCAAGCTCAACATAGCAACCACGGCTCGGACTCCCACGAAAACAGCGAAAAACAGCCTGCCGGAGAAGAAAACAAGTTGAACGGCTTGGCCAGAGCTCCGGCGAGGGGTTGGTCGACAACCAGCGGTTCCCGGGGTCTTGGGAATCTTGCTGGAGGTTAGGATGGGTGGAGGAATGGCTGGAATGGAAGAAAACGGGCTGCAAAGTCGAAACAGTCCAGGCTGCAGGCGGACCGACGGACCGGCGACCGGCGGCTTGCGACGGCCGTAAAGGACGGAAGGCGGCTCCATTCGGGACGAAATCAGGTTCGTTAGAACGGTTTGTCTCTCCCGGTCACGGTGATAGGTGGCTCGTTCTCTGATTCATTCGAGAAGACCACTTTTGACTCGATTCTTCACCGAAGGGTCGGTTGGAGCGAAACTTAAGGAAGAGAGGAAAACGAGGAGAGAGGAGCTCGTCCGTTTGGAGGCCGAATGGGGGAGAGAGAGAGTGATGGGAGGGCTGAAAGCACTCCTCATTAAGGCCATTAAATGGCTACTTCAAGTCCCCATGCCATGACATCATCTTCTCTCTCTTCTTTTGCCCTTATCTCTTTGCTTTTGGGGGCAATTTGGTCATTTCCACCTTGCACAAATTACCAATCTATCCTTGGGCTGAAATTGGTGGATGGGCCTAAGAAATGGGCTTGGCCATGAATAGGAGTGGGCTTGGGAATTTATTGGGCTTTGAAATGGTTAAGGCTTGGCCCATGGGCTTAGAAGATGAATAGTTGGTTTGGCCCAATGGGCTCATTTGATTTTGACTTAGGCCCATTTGGTGGCTGTCCCAACTTGGGCCTAAGGCCCACACTGACTTGGCCCGGCCCATGTCCTCACGGGCTCGCTTCCTCGGTCCGAATCCCTTTTTCAATTGCTCGGCTTCACTGGCTCTATCGACTGTCTGAAGTAGCTTCATCCAAAGTCCGTCCCGGACATTCCCGATAATTCGAAGTCCAGTCCTAAGTTCTCTTGCCATGTCAATTTCGCCTTAATGCCATTTTGGTTATAACTCGGCCGACGGGCGGCTCGGAGGATTCACGCGTAACCGACTCGTGCCAAACCACGTTCAAGACATCTCGACGCATGGACGTCCTTGACTGCATGAAATTACGGAGGATAGATTCTTATTTCAAAGTACACGATCACTAAGGATCGACATAGGGTCGTTCGCGGATTCGATAACAGTAAACGGAATCACCCGTCGTTCCATTATGTTCTGTCCGCGAATCGACTTCTAGTCGTCTTTAGAATCGGCATGCCTATCTATAGGATCATCCTCACGCAAGTCTCACGGTCAAGTCGTTTTCTGTGTCGAGTCCTTTAGTCGTACGAGTTCGTCCTCAATAGCCTTTCCCCCTCAAGGTATCTCAAGAGTGATCAATCCGAGTGAGATCAACCAACAATGTGACGAAATTCACATCCATTCATTCTCGGCTCGAATTTCGGGGATGAGATCATGCGTGCCTTGATGATTGCCGGTGCTGTTCATAAGTGCTTTCAAGTCCAAATCAAGGACAACTGGACAGGCTCTTGGCTACTTGACCCAAAAACGAAAGTGACGTTGATTTGTCTCAAAACTTTTGGCTGTATGCTAGAAACCGTTTTTCGGCCATTGAGGACTCGAATTTCAGGATGTCACACATCTCATCTTAAAGTTCACACAACTCACTATGCTTGATTCCTTTTATTATCACCAAACCACCTCAAATAATTTTCAAAATTACACATTCTGAGATATACCGACAATCAACTGAATCCAAGTACTCAAGGAAATCGGGTTCTTCTTCAACTCGGTTAATGTCCTTACGGTATCATCATACATTCTCGATTCTAATATCACCAACACCTACAACATCGCATTTACTGTTATCCTCCAACCACACTTTACTATTATACATGCATTGATAAGTAGTAAAATAATTTATAGTTAATGTAGCATGAAATGAATAACCATAACCCATAACCCATTCATCAAATGACAAATAGTAAGTTATAGACCAAACAAAATCAACATCATTGAATTAATATTGACACAAGGGCACTTGGAGTGCCAAAACTTGGCACGAAAGAATACTTAAGTGTGAAAAGTTAGAAAATGACACTTAAGTGCCAAAATCGGAACAAAATGGATCAGTTAAGTGCCAATGGTGAGAAAATCCGACAAAAACACTGACGTGGTGATTTTCCGGCGAGCTTAATGCAAAACGACGTCATTTTGCACGCCGATGTGACTAGACAATGCTAAAACAATGTCATTTTGGTGCTAACGTGGTAAATAATTAACTAAATTTAATTTAAAACAAAAAATATATATTAAAAAATTAAAAAAAGGAGGAGGAGGAAGGCAGCCGATGGCCGAAGGCTCAACCCTCACCGCCATTGCCTCCCCGTCATTGCTAGAAAGGTGGGGGAGGGTCAACTGGGGCTGCCAAGCCCTAGTCGGTGGTTGGCGACCCCAGCTGACTAGTGGTGAGGGCCTACGTGTCGCCCCGGCCCGGTGGCAGCCTTTGGCCCCGTTGGGCAAGGATCGGCGACCTCGCGGCCCTCATTGTCGATCGGTTGGAATTGTCGGGCCCCGGCCGACCCTCTCCCACCTTTTCGGCGACGGCGGGCAAGTAGCCCTCAGCCATCGGCTGCCTTCCTCCTCCTCCTCCTCCTCCATTTTAAAAAAAAAAAAAAAATTGTTTAAAATTTAATTTAATTAATTTTTATATTAAAATTCGAATTGTACCAAAATGACGTCGTTTTTCTGTGTTTTTGTTGAGTGAGCCTTCCAATGAGCCACGTAAGCAAGAAAATTAATAAAAAGTTGTTACGTAAGATTTCCAAAGTGGGGTTTGCCAGATGTGATACTCAAGTGTCTCATTTTTCATAAAAAGAAATGGCACTTAAGTGTCACTTTCATAAATTTTGGCACTTAAGTATCCCATTATGCTAAGTTTTAGCACTTGGGGTGTTTTTTTGCCAACTAATATCAATAGTTCTGAGACCACATTAAATAATTTAAAAACTTAGGAATGACATTGCATTAAGGCCAAAATTCAGGAGTCATTTGTCATTTTTCCTTTATGAAATAGATATATTACTTAACATTGACGAGGCGTTACAATTGATAAATCACTATTGACCATTTGCTATGAAATTCATATTACTTGACACCAAGTGTATATACATCTCACTGTTAATTGATCTGTTGTATCATGTGTCACTGTCATGTGACACATTCATCATATAAAATACATTCCCATTCAAGTGATAATGAATAGAATTCTTTCCTCGGAGAAAATCCCAAAAAGGACCCTCACCTTTCATGTGTTGTCCTTTTATTTTTTTTTATTTTTATTTTTATTTTCTGCATTTTGCATCATCTAAATCTAAATATCTTCATTATCAATTCTACTCTTCGGAAAGAGATTTTCTTTTCTGTCTCTCAATTACAATAGCTCTGCACCAAATAATGATAATTAATTCAAATAATCTTAAGTGAACCTATTGGCTATTTTGATCATTTGCCGCTTCTAATTAAAACCACTATAAAACACTACTCTTTGCTATCGAAATGTTGTTAGTGATTCTCACACGAGAAAAATACTATGTCCGCATTTGCAATTTAGACACAAAAAATGAGAAAACTGTTCAAAAAGTCTTACACCTATTGTACTTTTGTCAATTCAATCCTAAACATTTTCGCATTTTGTCAATTAGGTCCATCCGGCTAATTTTGATTGAAAATCGCTATCTTGAAAACTGAACATCTTATAGGTCATGATGGCGCTAACGTGGACATTTTTTTAATAATATTTTAATAACTCTTTTATTTTTTATATACATATATTTATCCTTCCTTTCCTTTCTTTGGACTCAAGCTGGTGAGGGGGTTGCAGCCTTGCCCAAAAGGGGTGAGAGCATCATGGCCCTCACCTAGAGGTGGGGCCGACAAGGGTCACGATGCCCTCACCTTGCCCAGATCTAGCAAGGGCAACACGACCATTGCCAAATCTTGACATACTGCTCTTTCACACTCTTACCATCACATTGCTTCAACCTGGTTGAAGCACTTCTCTAGTAAATCGCTGACCAGACTGTCCGCCTGCCAATTTGGATTTTGCAGGATCGCTGGACACAAATCAACAGTGGTTTGCGGGGGAAGCGAAACACGATCCATGATTCTTCCTTTCATTTGGCATCATAAAGGTTTTGCATCGAAAGCACAACTTCTCCGCATAGATAGAGACTATCAAGATAGAACACCAACCGATGAAAGGCTGCATAAATACCCAAATATATGGTCATGTTCTTTATTGATGTGGATAGACTTACACAACCTACTTCATATAGCACATATATTCCCATGCCCAGAGGTATTATCAACGGCAGGTTTTTTATTCCAGGATTGCTTTCCTCAATAAGCGAGACCATATGCATCCCTTAGGTTGTTACTCAACTACACGAGGGAATTGAAACATGGGCGTTCAGATTGTTAATGTTTTTGATCGATGGAATGGTGGACGGCAAATTCACGATATCTAACTTGGCTATTACATGCATCCGATAAAAGCTCAAAGATATACAACTACAAATATTAGATCATTTTGTATCAAACTTGTTGTGTATTTCAATAAGTTTTGAAATATTGAAAACTATTAATTTTGTAATGATTTTTTAACGTCATCAATTTTTAACGGCTTATTTTTGCCATTAATAAAACATTTTTGTAATGTTTTATAACGGTCATATAATGGCTATTTAACGGCCATGTAGGCCATGTAACGACTTTATTACAGCTTTGTAATGTTTTTTTTTTTTTTTCATAAACCCTTCATTATTTTACAATGGATTTATAACGGTTTCTTAATGGATTTAAACTTCAAACCACAATCTTTTAAGATACACGGAATTCTCATATCATTCCTTTTCTTTTAGCTAAGCATTACTCCTATTCATTCTAATATTCAGTGCGGTGTGTTGTATCTAGGGAGGACACTAGAGCCTTACGCACTGAGTTTCGTACTTCAACGGCGGAATTATTCTTAAGGACAGTGATTACACATCTCGGACGATTAATCTTATTTTATCATCTTTTCCAACAGATTTCCAACATTTCTTATTTTTCATATTATATAATATTTCTCCAACAAAACTTGTGATTCCTTCCTTTTGTATGAACAAGCAAAGGAAAAGATGCGAGAAATAAATGTGTCATTGTAGGAAATTTGTCCAGTAATGAAAATTTTCACGCTGTAAAAGTATTTATAGCACGGATCTGCAAATGACTCAGTATGTTTTACGTATTGTTGATACTCCAATTTTTTTTTTTTTATAGAAAAAATAAGAGCTTTATTTGCAAAGGAATATCAAGTACAAAAATGGTTGTATTTTTTACGAGGCATAATACCATAATTGTTTCTCTCGTTTTCTATTTTGTATTTGAACACTTCTTTAGCCCCATTACCGTTTGTTTAGTATATGATGCCTTTGAACTGGAGCTACTTCAACGAAATCCTCTTGTGAACTGCATCGACCTTTTGCCCAAAATGCACATTTATATAAGTTTGTGAAACCATATTATGGATCATATGTCAAACAAAATAAGCATAACTTACTTGTCTCCACATAAATATCAAACCAGTGCGTCGGTCTAAGAGAGGGAGAGACCTCTGGGATTAAGCTGGATTTTTAAAATTCTCTTGAATTAAATTATAATTGTACTTTTTTTTTTGGTAAAGAAAGGATTAGATTAAGAGAAAATATCTGAAAATCTTGCATCTACATCAGTTGGAGACATACCTCCAATACAATCTGTAAGCAAACTATTGGGAAAAATAACAAAAAAGTTGTAAACTTATTGTATTTGTATCAATTCGGTCATGAACCTTTCTATTTAGCCAATTTAGTTTGAAACATTTTAATGATTAACCATTTTGACAAAAAATTACTAACGTGGACGTCAGTAGTACCATGTGAGACAGCCGGTGCTAGCATAATTTTCTAAATTTTTTAATAATTTTTTCTTTTCCATTTTGTCTACGAAGTCTGGCAACCTCACCGGCCACTACTTCACACTTCCATTGGACAAGCTTCAAAGCAACATAGTCTTGATCTCGCTTCCATCCTATTGCACCTGAGTGCATCAGCGCATCCTTCAGCCTCCCCAAACGGTTCTTCCATTTTCACTTCTTGGAACTCCTTCATGCTCCTCCTGCAAACTTCAAGAACAGGATTTAATAAGTGACAACAGCCAGCAGACGACATATTTGGTCGGTTCTCCGCATCTTTTTGCACGCACGACACTCCAATGCGGATACAATTCGACGCTTGAACTTCGTCACACGTATATGGATCCAATGATTTGATTTTTCATACATTTACCTAAATGTATATTTACTATTTATATTGTATTTTCATAGTTACAAATTAATTAGAAGTAAATTTTATACTTTAACGCTATAATGGTAAATGAAAAATGACATACAAGACATTGGAATTATATTTCAACGTTATTTTTATTTTTAAGAAAGCAATGGGAAATTATATCATCTTATTCATAACGATCACCACATTTACTTAAATTTAAAATTAGTTTACTAGATCATTATTCTTCCTCAAATATTAAACATCATTTGATTTTATCTATAAAATTTATAATGTCGTCAACACAAAATACTAGTCTTCAAGTATTTTGCCAAATCTTACGATTCAATTCAATTTTCTGTTCACCATTCATAAATCTCAGATTTCTATTCACAATTTTTTTCTTAATTTAACAATTATGCTATTAAACAATTCCAGATGGATTTTCCCGATAGAGCATGCCCACATTCGAGGCCTCCGATTGTTAAGGCAAATTCTTGGCGTGTCCTGCCATCTCAACAGCTTAGGCAGCCATGCATAAGACTCATCACAGTATATGCTTTCTGAGGGAGAGCATACATAACTTGAAATGAAACGCAATTTGAGATTGGTGATAAGGAAGATGTATACAATTCATGTAATCACAGAAAATCCATCACCCCATATGAAAAAATCAATCCTTATACGATATTTATATTATATGAAATTTTATGAAGCGACTGTTAACTATTCTAAAATTTTAAGATGCTCGATGAATGAGTGATTTAATATGTAAATATTCTATCACATTAGATACATGAAAAATCGAATCTATCAGCCATTAACTTGTCCCCATGTTCTCTTCCTCCATATTCCTTTCCATTTTTTGCGATAACCTTGGGAGAAACCTGTTTCCCGTGCGTAGGCCAATTGCGGTGTCTAAACCACGCACTGCGATTTCACATGGACAATCAACTTCCCGTGGGGCAATTCTCCCTTCAATGGAAGCGAGGATGAGCATAGTACCAAAGCAAACCCCTACCCACTTCAATTGCCTCTGCCAACGTAGAATGGCGGATATTCTGGTCCCAGAACTTCATCCCACAGTACGACTTCATTACTGCAATAAAAGTGCGAGAGAACCTAAATTAGCTGTTTTCCTAGTTAGTAAGAATTATACACAGCTAGCTAGTTGGACCAACAAACAAATTGCTAAGCTTAGATAGTTTAGTGGATCAATCAGTAATTATGTGAGGATGTACTATTGTGGCCAATGCAGATCTAGACATAGTGCCCTTTCAAACTAAATTGAGTATGTTTAGGGAACCTTCATGACTATATTACCTTGTTGTACAATTTTGAGTGATTGTCCAATTATCGAGAATATTTACCACAATTCCAATTTTGAGTTTCCTTGGTTCATAGTTCACGTAAAAGTTATTATGGGATCACTTTGCAAATCACCTCATCTTTTAATTAAACTCAAGAACCTCGATCAATTATTATTAATCATAGCTATCAAAATCGTACTATTATAAACTCAACTTGTACGATTTTATTAATTTTGACTCGAGGCCTTAATGATACGAAACTATAAGATGAATCACTGATCTTCTCAATCTCAAGTGAGTTTATCAGTTCACCAAAGAATTTACACCTCGACATGTGTATATGGATTCAACAATTCAATTTTTCATACATTTACCTAATTGTATGTTTACTATTTATATTGTATTTTTATAGTTACAATTTAATTAGAAGTAAATTTTATACTTTAACGCAACAATGGTAATTGAAAAATGACATGCAAAACATTATCATTTATATTTGAACGTAATCTTTATTTTTAAGAAAACAACGGGAAATTATCTTATTTTGTTCATAATGATCACCACATGTACTTGAATTTAAGATTAGTTTACTAGATCTTTATTAGGCTCAAATTTTAAATATCATTTAATATTATCTATAAAATTTATAACTGTCATCAACACAAAATATTATTCTAAAGTATTTTGTCAAATCTTACGATTCAATTCAATTTTCTATTCACTATTAATAAATTTAAGATTTCCATTCACAATTTTTTTGTCGATTTAACAATTATGCTATTAACCAAAGTCCAAATGGACTTTCCCAATAGAGCATGGGCACGTGCACATTCGAGGCCTTCGCTTGTCAAGGCAAACTCTTAGCGTGTCCTACCATCTCAACAACTAAGGCAACCGTGCACGAGACTCATCATGCTCATGAACAAGAGCATATATTGAAATTACATGCAATATGAGATATGTGATAAGGAAGATGTATACAATTCAGGTGCTTATGGAAAGCCCGTCACATCATACAAAAAAGATCAGTTGTTATACAATTTTTACATTCGATACATGAAATGTTGAATCTATTGATCATTAACTTGCTCCCATGTTTTCTTTTTCCGTGATTCTCTCTCTCTCTCTCTCTCTCTCTCTCTCTCTCTCTCTCTCTCTTTGGTTAAGGGGTGGATAACCTTGAGAGGTTCCTGTTTCCTACGCGTATGCCGCTTGCAGCGTGTAAACCAACTCACGGAACATTCAAGAATCTCCAAACTTGCCACAGGGTCAGTCCACTGCGCTTTGGCTAAGTTCCAAACCTCCCACAGCGATTTCCTCTGGACAAGCAACTTCCCGTGGGGTGATTCTCCTTTCAATAGATGCAAGGATGAGCTGGTGGATATCCTGGTCCCCGGAACTACATCCCTCCGTAAGAGTTTTTACTGCAATAAAAGTGTGAGAATTAATAAACATGTGGCTAAGAATTATCCCCTGTAAGTGTTCGTAAGTGGATCAGTTAATAACCATGTGAGGATAAACTATTGCAGCCAAGCCAGATCTTGACATAATGATCCTTCGCTTTCTTGGCATGTGGATGTACCAACAAGATTGAAGCACTTCTCTGGTAAATCGCTGATTCGACTGTCTGCCTGTAGTTTGGATCATGCAGGGCATGATAAATGGATGCAAGTCAAAAGTGGTTTGTAAGGAAGCGAAACATGATCCATGATTCTTCCTTTCATCTGGCATCTTAAAGGTTTTGCATCGAAGGAGCTACTTCTCCGCATAGATAGAGACTATTAAGTGGCTAGGACATGGAACACCAATTGATGAAAGGCTGTATAAATACGCAAATATATGGTCACGTTCATAATTATTTTGGATAGACTTGCACAACCTACTGTAAATAGCACATACATTTCCATGCTTAGGGGTACTATCAATGGCAGGTTTTTTATTTTAGGATTGCTTTCCTCTATAAGCGAGACCATATGCATCCCCTAGGTTGTTACTCAACTATACAAGAAACATGGACATTCAGATTGTTAATGTTTTTGATCGATGGAATGAGGGACGGCAATATCACGATATCTAACGTGGCTATTAGATGCACCCGATAGAAGCTCAAAGATGTATGTTTGAAAATATTAGATCATTGTGTATCTAACTTGTATATTCCTATAAGTTTTGAAATATTGAAAACTATTAATTTTGGAACGAGTTTTCACTTACATCAATTTGTAACGGTTTTTATCTGCAATTAATATAAAATGTTTATGTAACGTTTGATAACGGTCATATAACAGCAATTCAAGGTGCGCATGGTAACGCTTCTACTCCGGGGAAAAGTTTTCTTTTTAGAAATAATTTATCTGCAATTAATATAAATTGTTTATGTAACGTTTGATAACAGTCATATAACAGCAATTCAAGGTGTGCATGGTAACGCTTCTACTTCAGGGAAAAGTTTCTTTTCAGAAATAATTCTTTTCTATTTCTACACCGGGGAACAATTTCTGAGTAAAATAAGATGTTTGGTAACAAAACAAAATTTCTATTCTTGAAATAGAAAAAGAATAGAAATGCGTTTGGTACAATTTTTTATTTTTTGTATTTATTCGTTTTTCATTTTTGCTCACGGATCGCCGACCGTCGCCTACCATTGCCCGTTGCCGCCGCTTGCCACCGTGGCCGTTGACCGCCGACTGCCGCCGCAGGACCGCCGGCCATCGTCGCCGACCATTGGCCCACGACCGCTGCCCACAACTCAACGACGGTCGGCAATTTGTGGCGGCCGGTGGGCTGTGGGCGGCGGTCGTGGGCTGGCGGTCCTGCAGCGACGACCATGGAAGGCAACGAACGGCGATTGGGCCACGACAAGAGTTGGCGGTCGGCGATCGGTGGCGGTCGTTGGCGGTCGGGGGTGGCCGGTGGGCTGTGGGTGGCAGCAATGACGATAAGGCGGCGACGGTCGACGACGGCCGGCCGGAGGTGGCCGGCGGTTCGCAGGTGACTTTACATTTAAGGCCTATTTGGTAACCGATCAATTATTGATTATTCCTATTCTTTTGTCTCTCAGAGCCCAAAAAAAGAAAAGAAGAAGAATAGAAATTCATTTAGTAATATCATCTAATTTTTCTACCTCCGGGAGCAAATTTATTCCCAAAATAGATTTAGAATAGAATCAACAAATATAAAAAAGTTACTCATTTGTTTTCGGGAACAATTCTAGAATCAAACTACTTTCTTTTCTTCTTTTTCTTTTCTTCTTCTTCCTCCTAAAGATAAGGTCCCGCAATCTCGTCAGAGCCTCACCCAACCACGGTGAGGCTTGCCCTCGCCGAACACTAGAGGTGTGCAACCGGACCGGGTCAACCCGGTTCCCGGTTTGGCCCACCCGGAAAATAGGGTCGGAAACCGATTCCGGTTGAAACCGATTCCCAAAGTTCAGACCCTGTTTGAACCCGTTCCGAGGGAATACCCACCCGGGAACCAGATCGACCGGACCGGTTTGGGAACTGGTTTGAGAATCGGTTTTTGGGCCCCAAAACAAAACCCTAGTCGTTTCTAACTTTCTATC
The DNA here is from genome assembly GCA_014182565.1 of Eucalyptus marginata. NCBI lineage: Eukaryota > Viridiplantae > Streptophyta > Magnoliopsida > Myrtales > Myrtaceae > Eucalyptus > Eucalyptus marginata. The sequence continues at coordinate 21,775,708 of CM024589.1, read as the reverse complement.
TTTACTCTCACGCAGCATGCTCGTCGCTCTTAGCCTCTCACGGTCTCACCTCCGCCGATCCATCCGAGTGGAAGCAGCATCGCCTTCCTCCAGATCAGCGCCCCCATCTTGGTCCCGACCATCCTCACCACCCCGGCGCCGTCGGCCTCGTTGCTCGAGAAGGCTGGGTGCAAGACGTTCGCGGGCCTCCTCGTCTCGACACCGGGGTCGACTCCTGACGGGTGGCCAGCACGGTGCTCAAGTCCACCCCCGTCGCGATCTTCACCGTCAACAGCGTCCTCCTCCCCGCCGAGCTGTTCAGCAAGTCCCCGTCCCCCACGCCGGCGCCGTCACTGGTAAGCACGATTTTTACTCTTCGTCGTGAGCTACCGGCTAATTAGTTCTACTTACCCCCGCGCCGGCGCCGTCGATGTTTGCTCTTTTGATTCGTTTTGGTATTTTAAGAAGATATTGATCCGTCAGATCATTCTTGTATTGCGAGTCTGGTGTTTTTTTTCTCGGTGGGACGAATCTTGAGAATTGGTCAGGAGTTGAGCGAACGAGCATTTGAGGTTATTGTGATGATGCGCGTTCGCGATGGATGGTCGAGTGGTCACTGATGAATACGATGAGTTTGAACGGGCCATCTTCGCCGGTATTCTATTTTGAGGAAATGTTGAGAATTTTAATTCCAAGCAAAGAGCAAAGCATGTGAAAGTGAATGCTGTAAAGTTTGTTTTATAGTTTCCACGTGGAAGATGAACTTTTAGCAAGTCGAATTCGCACAATATATCGGGATCTTGTTTCCGTTTAGCCGTGTCTTGATCTTGCTTTTTTTAACATCGTGGTTTCTTCTTTTGGTAGGATTTGAAATGGTGTATTTCTGAGAAATCTAGTTCTTTAGCATTCTTAATTCAAAGTCCTCTGTGGTTGGCATAGAAAGTATGTTGGATGAATTTTTAACCATTATTTTTCTGGCCATGCAAAATTTATACCTTTGAAATCTTGTCACGGTTTGGCTGCAGGATGAGATGTTAAGACAGAGATTCATGGTTTATAATGGAGTTAGCTCAATTGATACGTCAGTAATAGCTACTAAGTACATGCCTGCGTGTAAATGGCTTCAGCATAGACTCCAAGCTAGATTGGAGTTTTCCTTTGTGTATTTTGTCCTTTACTTCTTCAAGGAAAGTTAGATTGTATGCGAAGAAAAACGAAAAGGGAAAATCAAATCGTAGGTCTTTGAAGTCTTTCTCGATCTTTACTAGTTATGAGCGAACTAAAATCCTTTCTTGAGCCATATGTTAAACTTGATACAGCTGGTGAAGTTTGCTTATGCAGTTTACTAGCAAGATGTGAAATGTGCACGTTCAGAAAAATTTTGCAAAACAAGTTCCAATATAAACAAGGTTAACCCTGTTTCCCGAACCGGAAAAACAGGGTGGGGGTGGGGAATGCAAACAGGGTAGGGAACAAGGTCCAAAAAAAGAGAACCGGTTATAACAGGGTCGGGAACAGGGTCCAGGCCTAGACCCTACCCATCCTGGACCCGATCACCCCTACCGAACACTGCCACAGCCGATAACGTTTTGCAGAATGTCGGAATCTTGCGGTATGGGGCGCAAAAATAAGGAGAAGCAAAGTGATTGGCCGTGAACGTAAGCGCTTACATTCCACGTTCCACCAATCTCTCACAAGATTCACGAACCATCCATCTTACTCTTGTGGCCACGATCCCTTTGTGTCGATATTTCGCGGGGCATTCCAACAACCAAAACTCTGAATTCTGGCGGCTCATCGCGCGTGCCTCGTAGATATTCCGTCTCGACCACCCGTCAAGAAAATCCTGCCCCAGTTCCCTCCTCCCTCCAGACCTCCCGAAACAGATGGGGTCACGGGGACGTCTCTCTTTCGAGGGACGGGAAGAGATGTTTCGCCTTTTGCCACTCGACACTTGGACTTCGCCGCATGGTGGGTAGTGCTGTTTTTGTCGGCTGGGTTAATAATCCGATTCTAGATTTGCTTCTTGCACCGTTGTGATATGGGGAGGAGGGAAGATCGAAGACCGAAATAGGTGGTGGCCTAGGCGGCGACGAGGAAAAGAGTTTGCGGAGTTGGTTGCGGTCTTGGGAGGAGGATCTGCTTTCGACACGGCTCGATGCGATCCATAATGCATGTGTTTCGTGACTCGTGTGCCGTGCACATCCTTATGATCGGTCGTGATTCGATTTTGAGCTCGATCGAAAGTGAAAAAGGAGAGCACCTTATAAACCTTGTTAATCCGTTCGTGATCGTATAAGTTAAAATCAAAATATCGTAGAGATTAAACCGATACCGTGGCCCGTGTTCAAAGAAGTCGAGCATAGTTTGATTTGCGGAGAAAGTTCATCATAATGAGCTGATTAATAATGGGAATTATGTGAGAACTAGGAAAGCTGAGGAAGAAATCTCTTATGGTAAAGGAATGGACATGCGCGTCTTGATGATTGCCAGTGCTGTTCATAAGCGCTTTCGAAGTCCAAATCGAAGGACAACTGGACAGGCTCTTGGCTACTCGACCCAAAAAACGAAAGTGACATGTGATTTGTCTTGGTTTTGGGTCAAAACTTTTGGCTGTATGCTAGAAACACGTTTTAGGTCGGCCATTGCGTGTATAATTGCCTGAACAGACGCATTCAACGTTTCCACGACGAATTAAGTGACCATCTCATCTTAAAGTTCACACAACTCACTATGCTTGATTCCTTTTATTATCACCAAACCACCTCAAATAATTTTCAAAATTACACATTCTGAGATATACCGACAATCAACTAAATCCAAGTACTCAAGGAAATCGGGTTCTTCTTCAACTCCGGTTAATGTCCTTACAGTATGATCATACATTCTGATTCTAATATCACCAACACCTATAACATCGCATTTACTATTATCCTCCAACCACACTTTACTATTATACATGCATTGATAAGTAGTAAAATAATTTCTACTTGGTGTAGCATGAAATGAATAACCATAACCCATAACCCATTCATCAAATGACAAATAGTAAGTTATAGACCAAACAAAATCAACAACATTGAATTAATATCGACACAAGGACACACAGAGTGCCAAAACTTGGCACGAAAGAATACTTAAGTGTCAAAAGTTAGAAAAGGACACTTAAGTGCCAAAATCGGAACAAAATGGATCAGTTAAGTGCTAATGGCGAGAAAATCCGACAAAAACACTGACGTGGTGATTTTCCGGCGAGCTTAATGCAAAACAACGTCATTTTGCACGCTGATGTGACTAGACAATGCTAAAACAATGTCGTTTTGGTGCTAATGTGTTAAATAATTAATATAAAAATTAATTAAATTTAATTTAAAACAAAATTTATATATATTAAATATATATTAAAAAAATGAGGATGAGGAGGAGGAGGAGGAGGAGGAAGGCAGCCGGCGGCCGAAGGCTCAACCCTCACTGCCACCGCCTCCCCGTCATTGCTAGAAAGGTGGGGGAGGGTCGATTGGGGCTACCGAGCCCTGGTCGGTGGTTGGCGACCCCAGCTGACTAGTGGTGAGGGCCTACGTGTCGCCCCAGCCAGTGGCAACCTTTGGCCCCGCCGGGCAAGGATCGGCGACCTCGCAGGCCCTCATTGTCAATCGTTGGAATTGTCGGGCCCCGGCCCACCCTCTCCCACCTTTCGGCGACGGCGGGCAAGTAGCCCTCAGCCATCGGCTGCCTTCCTCCTCCTCCTCCTCCTCCATTTTTTTTAAAAAAAAAAAAAAAATTGTTTAAAATTTAATTTAATTAATTGTTATATTAAAATTCGAATTGTACCAAAATGACTTTGTTTTTCTGTGTTTTTGTTGAGTCAGCCTTCCAATGAGCCACGTAAGCAAGAAAATTAATAAAAAGTTGTTACGTAAGATTTCTAGTGGGGTTTGCCAGATGTGATACTCAAGTGTCTCATTTTTCATAAAAAAAAAAATGGCACTTAAGTGTCACTTTCAAAAATTTGGGCACTTAAGTATCCCATTATGCTAAGTTTTAGCACTTGGGGTGTTTTTTTGCCAACTAATATCAATAGTTCTGAGACCACATTAAATAATTTAAAAACTTAGGAATGACATTGCATTAAGGCCAAAATTCAGGAGTCATTTGTCATTTTTCCTTTATGAAATAGATATATTACTTAACATTGACGAGGCGTTACAATTGATAAATCACTATTGACCATTTGCTATGAAATTCATATTACTTGACACCAAGTGTATATACATCTCACTGTTAATTGATCTGTTGTATCATGTGTCACTGTCATGTGACACATTCATCATATAAAATACATTCCCGTTCAAGTGATAATGAATAGAATTCTTTCCTCGGAGAAAATCCCAAAAAGGACCCTCACCTTTCATGTGTTGTCCTTTTATTTTTATTTTTATTTTTATTTTCTGCATTTTGCATCATCTAAATCTAAATATCTTCATTATCAATTCTACTCTTCGGAAAGAGATTTTCTTTTCTGTCTCTCAATTACAATAGCTCTGCACCAAATAATGATAATTAATTCAAATAATCTTAAGTGAACCTATTGGCTATTTTGATCATTTGCCGCTTCTAATTAAAACCACTATAAAACACTACTCTTTGCTATCGAAATGTTGTTAGTGATTCTCACACGAGAAAAATACTATGTCCGCATTTGCAATTTAGACACAAAAAATGAGAAAACTGTTCAAAAAGTCTTACACCTATTGTACTTTTGTCAATTCAATTCTAAACATTTTCACATTTTGTCAATTAAGTCCATCTAGCTAATTTTGATTGAAAATCGCTATCTTGAAAACTGAACGTCTTATACGTCATGATGGCGCTAACGTGGACATTTTTTTTAATAATATTTTAATAACTCTTTTATTTTTTATATACATATATTTATCCTTCCTTTCCTTTCTTTGGACTCAAGCTGGTGAGGGCGTTGCAGCCTTGCCCAAAAGGGGTGAGAGCATCGTGGCCCTCATCTAGAGTTGGGGCCGACAAGGGTCACGATGCCCTCACCTTGCCCAGATCTAGCAAGGGCAACACAACCATTGCCAAATCTTGACATACTGCTCTTTCACACTCTTACCATCACATTGCTTCAACCTGGTTGAAGCACTTCTTCGGTAAATCGCTGACCAGACTGTCCGCCTGCCAATTTGGATTGTGCAGGATCGCTGGACACAAATCAACAGTGGTTTGCGGGGGAAGCGAAACACGATCCATGATTCTTCCTTTCATTTGGCATCATAAAGGTTTTGCATCTAAGGCACAACTTCTCCGCATAGATAGAGACTATCAAGATAGAATACCAACCGATGAAAGGCTGCATAAATACCAAAATATATGGTCATGTTCTTTATTGCTGCGGATAGACTTACACAACCTACTTCATATAGCACATATATTCCCATGCCCAGAGGTATTATCAACGGCAGGTTTTTTATTCCAGGATTGCTTTCCTCAATAAGCGAGACCATATGCATCCCTTAGGTTGTTACTCAAGTACACGAGGGAATTGAAACATGGACGTTCAGATTGTTAATGTTTTTGATCGATGGAATGGTGGACGGCAATTTCACGATATCGAACTTGGCTATTACATGCATCCGATAAAAGCTCAAAGATATACAACTGCAAATATTAGATCATTTTGTATCAAACTTGTTGTGTATTTCAATAAGTTTTGAAATATTGAAAACTATTAATTTTGTAATGATTTTTTAACTTCATGAATTTTTAACGGCTTATTTTTGCCATTAATATAAAACAGTTTTGTAATGTTTTATAATGGTCATATAATGGCTGTTTAACAGCCATGTAACGACTTTATTACAGCTTTGTAATGCTTTTTTTTTCATAAACCCTTCATTATTTTACAATGGATTTATAACGGTTTCTTAATGGATTTAAACTTCAAATCACAATCTTTTAAGATACACGGAATTCTCATATCATTCCTTTTCTTTTAGCTAAGCATTACTCCTATTCATTCTAATATTCAGTGCGGTGTGTTGTATCTTGGGAGGACACTAGAGCCTTACGCACTGAGTTTCGTACTTCAACGGCGGAATTATTCTTAAGGACAGTGATTACACATCTCGGACGATTAATCTTATTTTATCATTTTTTCCAACGGATTTCCAACATTTGTTATTTTTCATATTATATAATATTTCTCCAACAGCAAAGGAAAAGATTTAAGAAATAAATGTGTCATTGTAGGAAATTTGCCCAGTAATGAAAATTCTCACGCTGTAAAAGTATTTATAGCATGGATCTGCAAATGACTTAGTATGTTTTACGTATCGTTGATACTACAAATTTTTTTTTATAGAAAAATAAGAGCTTTATTTGCAAAGGAATATCAAGCACAAAAATGGTTGTATTTTTTACGAGGCATAATACCATAATTGTTTCTCTCGTTTTCTATTTTGTATTTGAACACTTCTTTAGCCCAATTACCGTTTGTTTAGTATATGATGCTTTTGAACTGGAGCTACTTCAACGAAATCCTCTTGTGAACTGCATCGACCTTTTGCCCAAAATGCACATTTATATAAGTTTGCGAAACCATATTATGGATCATATGTCAAACAAAATAAGCATAACTTACTTGTCTCCACATAAATATTAAACCAGTGTGTCGGTCTAAGAGAGGCAGAGACCTCTGGGATTAAGCTGGATATTTTAAATTCTCTTGAATTAAATTATAATTGTACTTTCTTTTTTTTTTGGTAAAGAAAGGATTAGATTAAGAGAAAATATCTGAAAATCTTGCATCTACATCAGTTGGAGACATACCTCCAATACAATATGTAAGCAAACTATTGGGAAAAATAACAAAAAAGTTGTAAACTTATTGCATTTGTATCAATTCGGTCATAAACCTTTCGATTTAGCCAATTTAATTTGAAACATTTTAATGATTAACCATTTTGACAAAAAAATTACTAACGTGGATGTCAGTAGTACCATGTGAGACAGCTGGTGCTAGCGTAATTTTCTAAATTTTTTAATAATTTTTTCTTTTCCTTTTTTTCTACAAAGTCTGGCAACCTCACCAGCCACTACTTCACACTTCCATTGGACAAGCTTCAAAGCAACATAGTCTTGACCTCGCTTCCATCCTATTGCACCTGAGTGCATCAGCGCATCCTTCAGCCTCTCGGAACTCCTTCGTGCACCTCCTGCAAACTTCAAGAAGTGACAATAGCCAGCAGACAACATATTTGGTTGGTTCTCCGCATCTTTTGCACGCACGACACTCCAATGCGGATACAATTCGACGCTTGAACTTCGTCACACGTATATGGATCCAATGATTTGATTTTTCATACATTTACCTAAATGTATATTTACTATTTATATTGTATTTTCATAGTTACAAATTAATTAGAAGTAACTTTAACGCTATAATGGTAAATGAAAAATGACATACAAGACATTGGAATTATATTTCAACGTTATTTTATTTTTAAGAAAACAATGGGAAATTATATCATCTTATTCATAAAGATCACCACATTTACATAAATTTAAAATTAGTTTACTAGATCATTATTCTTCCTCAAATATTAAACATCATTTGATATTATCTATAAAATTTATAACTGTCGTCAACAAAAATTATAGTGTTCAAGTATTTTCCAAATTTTACGATTCAATTCAATTTTCTGTTCACCATTCATAAATTTCAGATGTCTGTTTACAATTTTTTTCTCTCAATTTAACAATTATGCTTTTAAACAATTCCAAATGGATTTTCCCGATAGAACATGCCCACATTCGAGGCCTCCGATTGTTAAGGCAAACTCTTAGCATGTCCTACCATCTTGACAGCTTAGGCAGCCATGCATAAGACTCATCACAGTATATGCCTTCTGAGGGAGAGCATATATAACTTGAAATGAAACGCAGTATGAGATTGGTGATAAGGAAGATGTATACAATTCATGTAATCACAGAAAATCCATCACCCCATATGAAAAAGATCAATCCTTATACGATATTTATATTATATGAAATTTTATGAAACGACTGTCAACTATTTTAAAAATTTAAGATGTTCGATGAATGCGTGATTTAATATGTAAATATTCTATCACGTTAGATACATGAAAAATCGAATCTATCAACCATTAACTTGTCCCCACGTTCTCCTCCTCCGTATTCCTCTTTTCATTTTTTGCGATAACCTTGGGAGAAATCTCTTTCCCGTGCGTAGGCCAATAGCGGTGTCTAAACCACGCACTGCGATTTCACATGGACAAGCAACTTCCCGTGGGGGCAATTCTCCCTTCAATGGAAGCGAGGGTGAGCATGCTACCAAAGCAAACCCCTACCCACTTCAATTGCCTCTGCCAACATAGAATGCCGGATATTTTGGTCCCCAGAACTTCATCCCACAGTAAGAGTTCATTACTGCAATAAAAGTGCGAGAGAACCTAAATTAGCCGTTTTCCTAGTGAGTAAGAATTATACACAGCTGGCTAGTTGGACCAACAAACAAATTGTTAAGCTTACATAGTTTAGTGGATCAATCAGTAACCACGTGAGGATGTACTATTGTGGCCAATCCAGATCTAGACATAGTGCTCTTTCACCCTCCCACCGTCCCGATGCCTCGAGCAAGATTTAAGCACTTCTCTCATTAAATTGCTGATCCGACGTCTGCCTGCAAGTTTGGACCACGTAGGACCTGATCGTTGAATGAAACTCAAAAGCGATTGGTGCGAAAGCAAGATATAAGCTACGATTCTTCCTTTCATGGGCATCACAAAGGTTTTAATGGAATAGTGGAAGAGAATTTCACATTTTCGAACGTGGCCATAGATGTATCTGATAAAAGGTGAATGTACCATAAACAACCGAAAATGTTAGATCGTCGTATATCAAACTTATGATTCTTTCCTTTTGGGGATGTCATGAATGTTTAATCTACTGTTTTTGGTCAAGAAACGATTCGTTTTGTGAAGAGTGATCTCTAATATAGAATCTCTCTAAGTTTACCTCGTCGGGAATATGCAGATGTCAACACACATGAGATGCATGATTCTTGGCTTCGGTGTCAACATCCAAGCTTACATGGTCCAAGAAGATGGGCATAAAAAAGATCAAAAGAAGTTTCGCCTAAGTAGGGATGAGAGTTAATTAGTGTGACTATGAGGAGAGACCAAAATTTGAATTAGGATAAGGTGTGAAGCACCAAATGTTGAAGGGCGTAAAAATAAAACATACCGTTCATTCTCCATATTGCTGTGGATACACTTGCATATTTGTCTTTAAATAGCTCTCATACTTAGAGATCGAATCAATGGAAGGTTTTTTGGGGATCGATTTACCCTAAAAACTTGACCACATTGATCCTTTGTTTAGTACATCTGGGCCGTTTGATTTTTTAATCGTTAATAAATGAGACTGAAGATCGTAATTTCACAATGTTGAACATGGTTATTAGATGTATTTTATAAGTACTTAGAGTTAATAAATCTAACGGTTTACTATATACATATGAAAGTCAGACCAGCTCACGGCAGGGTTCCATCTTTTTCTTTTGGTTATGCTTTAATGAAAGAAAAATTAGTTATAGATCAAGGATTGTTATATTGGACATACATTCTTTCATTTAACTTTATCATCGTTGAATTATATCATCTTTTTGCACTTGAGTAAAAAAAAATAAAATAGTTTGACCATGTTTTTATCCATATCAAACCATAATATAGACAGGTCATTCCCATTATTCTTGTAGATACACTTGCATAATTTTCCTCTAATCAAACTAAATTGAGTATGTTTAGGGAACCTTCATGATTATATTACCTTGTTGTACAATTTTGAGTGATTGTCCAATTATCGAGAATATTTACCGCAATTCCAATTTTGAGTTTTGTTGGTTGATAGTTCACGTAAAAGTTATTATGGGATCACTCTGCGAATCACCTCATATGTCAATTAAACTCAAGAACCTCAATCAATTACTATTAATCATAGCTATCAAAATCGTACTATTGTAAACTCAACTTGTACAATTTGATTAATTTTGACTCAAGGTGTTAATGATACGACACTATAAGATGAATCGCTGATCTTCTTAATCTCAAGCGAGTTTATTGATTCACCAAAGAATTTACACCTTGACATGTGTATATGGATTCAACAATTCAATTTTTCATACATTTTCCTAATTGTATGTTTACTGTTTATATTGTATTTTCATAGTTACAGTTTAATTACAAGTAAATTTTATACTTTAACACTATAATGGTAATTGAAAAATGACATGCAAAATATTATCATTTATATTTGAACATAATCTTTATTTTTAAGAAAACAACGGGAAATTATCTGATATTGTTCATAATGATCACCACATGTACTTGAATTTAAGATTAGTTTACTAGATCTTTATTAGGCTCTAATTTTAAATATAATTTAATATTATCTATAAAATTTATAACTGTCATCAACACAAAATATTATTCTTAAGTATTATGTCAAATCTTACGATTCAATTTAATTTTCTATTCACTATTAATAAATTTAAGATTTCCATTCACAATTTTTTTTCTCGATTTAACAATTATGCTATTAACCAAAGTCCAAATGGACTTTCCCAATAGAGCATGGGCATGCGCACATTCAAGGCCTTCGCTTGTCATGGCAAACTCTTAGCGTGTCCTACCATCTCAACAACTAAGGCAACTATGCACGAGACTCATCACGCTCATGAACAAGAGCATATATTGAAATTATATGCAATATGAGATATGTGATAAGGAAGAAGATGTATACAATTCATGTGCTTATGGAAAGCTCGTCACATCATACAAAAAGATCAGTTGTTATACAATTTTTACATTCGATACATGAAATGTTGAATCTATTGACCATTAACTTGCTCCCATGTTTTCTTTTTCCGTGATTCTCTCTCTCGTTTTTTTTTTTTTTTTTTTGGTTAAGGGGTGGATAACCTTGCGAGGTTGCAGTTTCCCTACGCGTATGCCGCTTGCGGCGTGTAAACCAACTCACGGAACATTAAAAAATCTCCAAACTTGCCACAGGGGTGAGTCCACTGCGCTTTGGCTAAGTTCCAAACCTCCCACAGCGATTCCCTCTGGACAAGCAACTCCCCGTGGAGCGATTCTCCCTTCAATAGATGGAAGGATGAGCTGGTGGATATCTTTGTCCTCGGAACTACATCCCTCCGTAAGAGTTTTTACTGCAAAAAAAGTGCGAGAATTAATAAACATGTGGCTAAGAATTATCCCCCTGTAAGTGTTCGTAAGTGGATCAGTTAATAACCATGTGAGGATAAACTATTGCAGCCAAGCCAGATCTTGACATATTGCTCTTTCACCATCTTACCGTGTGGATGTACACACAAAATTGAAGCACTTCTCTGGTAAATCTCTCGATCCGACTGCCTTCCGTAGTTTGGATCATGCAGGACATGATCAATGGATGCAAGTCAAAAGTGGTTTGCAAGGAAGCGAAAGATGATCCATGATTCTTCCTTTCATCGGCATCTTAAAGGTTTTGCATCGAAGGAGCAACGTTTCCGCATAGATAGAGACTATTAAGTGGCTAGGACATGGAACACCAATTGATGAAAGGCTGTATAAATACGCAAATATATGGTCATGTTCATAATTATTTTGGATAGACTTGCACAACCTACTGTAAATAGCACATACATTTCCATGGTTAGGGGTACTATCAATGGCAGGTTTTTATTCTAGGATTGCTTTCCTCTATAAGCGAGACCATATGCATCCCCTAAGTTGTTACTCAACTATACAAGAAACACGGACATTCAGATTGTTAATGTTTTTGATTGATGGAATGAGGGACGGCAATATCACGACATCTAACTTGGCTATTACATGCACCCGATAGAAGCTCAAAGATGTATGTTCGAAAATATTAGATCATTGTGTATCTAACTTGTATATTCCTATAAGTTTTGAAATATTGAAAACTATTAATTTTGGAACGAGTTTTCACTTAGATCAATTTGTAACGGTTTTTATTTGCAATTAATATAAAATGTTTATGTAACGTTTGATAACAGTCATATAACAGCAATTCAAGGTGCACATGATAACGCTTCTACTCCGGGCAAAAGTTTCTTTTTAGAAATAATTTGTCTGCAATTAATATACACTGTTTATGTAACGTTGGATAACGGTCATATAACAGCAATTCAAGGTGCGCACGGTAACGCTTCTACTTCGGGGAAAAGTTTCTTTTCAAATATAATTCTTTTCTATTTCTACTGTCATGCCCCGAACCTCGAGCACGCGCACATCCCTCGGTGGTCGATAGAATTTTGCGACGTTCCCAGGACTTGTCGCCGACCCTTTTCATTTTATTTCACATGCAGAAGCAAATTCACTAATCCCCTGACATCAACATATATGGGATAGAAAAGCAGGACAACCAATTTCAAATCAAATACACTTTTATAAACACTTCAAGCTTATACAGAAGGTCTATGTCATAAAGGACTACTGAGCCACCTATGCTCCTGACCCTTCTGCTTCAAGCTCCGGGTTCTTCACACAAGGGACCTGAAAATGGTTATTCAATAACCAGTGAGATATAAATCTCAGCGAGTTACACCCCTAAGCCCCGGTTAGTACACTAGCTCAACCCAGGGTATCTATCCAGAACTACCCCAGCACAAGCAACAACCAACAGTCGATTCGCATACAATCTTACCTGGTATGCCATACCCTGCACGTTATAACTCAGCACAATACACACAAAGCACATGACCATTAGATGATGCAGTTCATCAATCACACACGAGTCGCATCATAAGCGATCTCACCTGGCCATTGCCACACCGCACATTATCGATTCCACGTGTGCATACCATAAACGATGTGATTCACTCATGCATATAATTAATGCATATAACAATTTCACACATCAATTCATCAATTCGGATCGAGTCATCGATCAATCGACCCGATCGATTACATGTCAATCGACCATTCTCCGGTCGTCTCCCTTATTCAGTCTCAAATCTTACTCACGGCTCCACGAGCACGGTCTACCAAATTTCTTGGCAACAATTTACGGTCCAAAGGACACAACCTATCTTTAGGTGGCAAATTACGGCCCAGTGGGCGCGACCTTTAATAGGTGGCAGGTTACGGCCTTGTCAGGCGCGACCCTTACCGGGTGGCAAATTACGGCCTTATCAGGCGCGACCTTTATCAGGTGGCAGGTTACGGCCTTATCAGGCGCGACCCTTATCGGGTGGCAAATTACGGCCCAGTGGGCGCGACCTTTAATAGGTGGCAGGTTACGGCCTTATCAGGCGCGACCCTTATCGGGTGGCAAACTTACGGCCCAGTGGGCGCGACCGATTCCAAATTCGGTGGCAGAATTCGGCCCCACTGGCATAATTTAGGTTAAGTGGTCATCACGGCCCCACTAACTTTAACAGCCCACAAATCCATTTTGACGTTGTAAACCGACGCCCGGTATTTTCTAATTAAAAATACCTATATATCACAATCATCACACAATTACACCGTTCAACAATCAATTCATGCGGATGCCCATGCATTTACACATCCATTCACCTCATAAATTCAACACATATGAATTTAGACAACTTTTCGCATTCTGGATGAACAGTGCACGTGAACAGTACTTTGTGAACAGTACTCGTGAACAGTGCGCGTGAACAGTATTTTGTGAATAGTGTCGCGTGAACAGTAATTTTCCAGAATTCAATAAACAATAAATTATATTCAACTTTTGGAATATCAGGGGCATTCTTAATCCTATCAGACGTGCTGAGATTAGAAGACTTGTTTCCTCGAACAAGCTTTGTTTGATTGGTCTTTTTGAGACGAAAGTCCCTGACTCTCTTTTTGACTCCGTCTCCTCCACCTTACTTAGTGGTTGGAAGTGGATTTCGAATTATGATTATGCTCCTCGTGGTAGAATATGGGTGGGCTGGGACCCTTTGCTTGTTAAGTTCTCGCCTTTCTCTACTAACGCCCAAGCAATTCATGGCTGCCTTCAATCTAATATTGTAAATTTTTCCTGCTGTATCTCTGCGGTTTATGGTGAACATACTTTTGTGCGTAGAAGGCCTCTTTGGGAGGACCTCATCCACTATAATGAAGTATTGCAGGATTCTGCCTGGTTAGTTGCGGGTGATTTTAATGCAATTAGGGATCCATCGGATCGTGTTGGAGGCTCAAATGCATGGATCCCATATTTTGATGAATTTCGTCTTTGCCGGCCCAAACGGAGAACTTGTGGATCTTAAATATGTTGGCCTCCGATTCACCCTGGTCTACCTCCTCTCGGTGCTAATAGGAAGATGAGGAAGATAGATCGGGTGTTGGTAAACAACAAATGGAACATGGATCTCTCCTTCTCGAGGCAGTCTTTTTGAATCTCGGTATTTCGGACCACTCACCGATGATTGTTAGAGTGCTCCACCCTATTGCTAGAAGGAAACCTTTTAAGTACTTTCATTTCGGGTCGGATCACCCGACTTTTCATCTATTGTTCGCTCTTCTTGGGATAGTCCGGTCTTTGGAGTACCTATGTTCAGGCTTGTTACAAAGTTGAAGTTATTGAAATGCTGCCCGAAAGACCTAAACAGAAGAAGCTTTCTCGATATTTCGGTGAGAACCTCCGAAGCGAGGGGAGGCCCTCTACGCTACTCAGAATGAGCTTCAGGTGAATCCCACTAATGTTTCCCTCGCTGATCTTGAGAAATTGCAGCGTCGTTTATTCCTTGACTTGCGTGGCCATGAAGAATCCTTCTACCGTCAAAAGTCTAGAGTAAGATGGTTGAAGGAAGGGGATCGAAACATGAAGTTTTTCCATCATTCGGTCAAGCATAGACAACTCACAAATCGTATCCTTTCTATTAAGGACCAATCCGGTTCTCTTATCTCGGATCCTTTGTTGGTGCCTCAAGTGTTTGTCTCTTTTTTACCGATCTTCTTGCACCGAGAGTGGCCCCTCCCTTGCCTTCTCTCCAGGATTTGAAGATGGTTATTCGCCATCCGTTGTCTCACTCTCAAGGGTGCTCCCTTTCTATGCCGGTCTCTGACTCGGAAATTAAAGACACTTTGTTCTCTCTTGCTAAAGGAAAGGCCCCAGGCCCGGATGGCTTCTCCGTGGAATTTTTCAAGACTAATTGGCAAATTGTGGGTCCTCTAGTTCTTGAAGCGGTCAGAGAGATTTTTCACTTCGGGCTGCCTCCTTCGTGAGGTAAATACCACTATCCTTGCTTTGGTTCCTAAGACTCCGAATGCTTGTGATGTCACGGATTTTAGACCCATAGCATGTTGCAACACTATTTATAAGGTCATCACAAAAATTTTGGCTAATCGGATTGCCTCCGTTCTTAATGATCGGTTGACCATTCTCAAAATGCTTTTGTGAAAGGGAGGAGGATCGAGATAACATTCGTTAGCACAAGAACTTTTTGCTGGCTTCCACTTAGATCCTTATCTTCCGAAATGTGCTATAAAAGTGGATTTCCCTAAAGCCTACGATACCGTTGATTGGAACTTCTTAGAGCTTACTCTACATGCCTTCGGTTTCCCCGAGTGGATTATCCGATCGATTATGGTTTGTGTTCGAACTCCTAAGTTCTCCGTCTCCATTAATGGAGAGCTACATGGTTTCTTTTCGGAGGTCGAGGACTTCGACGAGGGACCCTATGTCGCCGTACCTTTTCACTCTTGTTATGGAGGTATTCTCGGGGATCTTGACTAACCGCACTTCGGTCAAGGAATTTAAATATTTACGGGAGATGCAAGCAGGTGGTCTTTCTCTTTGTTCTTCGCGAGATGATGTTTTTCTATTTTGCCAAGCGGATTGGAATTCTGTGACCATGCTTAAAAGGAGCTTGGATATCTTCTCTTCCTGGAGTGGCTTGGTTCCAAACAAAAGCAAGAGTGAGATATTCATCTCCGGTGGACCTGTGTCCCTTCGGAATAACATTTGCCTCGCCTTCGACTTTCAGGAAGGAAAATTGCCGATCAGATATTTGGGTGTACCCATTATCTCCTCTAGGCTGGGTAAAGCTGACGCATTATCGATTGACAGGATTACTGCTAGGGTCCAGTTTTGGGCCCATCGGTTCTTATCTTTCGCTGGGAGATTACAATTGATAAGGTCAGTTCTACATTCCATACAGGCCTTTTGGGCTAGTGTTTTTACCTTGCCTGCTTCGGTTCTAGACAGAATTGAACAGATTTTGAGACAGTTCCTCTGGAAAGGCACTTCCCTCGGTCAGGGTGGGGCCAAAGTTTCTTGGGATGACGTTTGTCTCCCGAAAGAAGAAGGTGGTTTGGCAATCCGGAAACTTAAAGATTGCAATAAAGCCTCGATGCTTAAATACTTGTGGTTACTCTTCACCGACAAGGAATCGTTATGGTGCCGGTGGATTCATTCTATCTTCCTAAAAAGGACTATTTCTGGAATTCTTCTCGGCCCGACCGTCCGCTCGTGGGCTTGGAAGAAATTATTACGATTAAGGAGGTATTTTAGACTATCCTTTTCCTGGCAGATTGGTAATGGCTTATCGGTTTCCTTATGGCACGATCATTGGCTTGCTTGTGGCCCTCTTATTTCTATAGTGCCGCCGGCTGTCTTTGAAAATTCGCACCTTCCCAGCTATATGTGTGGTTGCTGATTTCTTCTCTCCTCGGGTTGCAATCTGAAAGCCTTTTGGACGGGCTCGGTATACCCATTCCACCTTTATCTCAAGCTTCGGATCGTTTCACTTGGTGCCATGACCCGTCGGTACCTTCTCAATTGCTTCGGCTTGGAATGTTATTAGAGCCAAAAAGACCGTGTGCCGTGGGCGTCTTTGGTTTGGGATAGTGCTATGGCTCCTCGGTTTCAATTTCACTTATGGTTGATCACAAGGAACAGGGCTCCCCACTCGAGATGTTCCTCCTCTCCTATGGGAGGATTGACTATTCGGTTTGTGCCTTTTGCAACAATGTTCCCGATTCAATCGACCACTTATTTTTTGGTTGTGATACCTCCGCATCTCTTGCTTTTTTTGGGCATCAAGGTGTAACCTCCCTTGGCGCAACAGATGTTGGACTGAAATTCTTTCCTGGGCTTTCAAGTTTCTTATGGGTAAAGATTTCTTCCACTCTATTGCTCGGTTCTCCTTTGGTGCATTATGTCACTTAATTTGGAAGAAGAGGAATAGTATCATATTCCGTGGCGAATCCTTAGTGGTTTCGGCTCTCAAAAATCACCTTATCAAGGTTGTCGGATAAGGCAACTACCTTTAAAGACGTTCCACCTTCTCCTAGGAACTTGCGCCTTCAAAGACAATGGGGTTTTGATCTTGCTGTTTTTGCTTGTGCGGATGTGCCTCCCTAGCGGCGGTGCTGTCTTGCTTGTCTTCACTACCATCGTGCTGCTCGCTCTCTCCGTTCTTTCTTCCTTTTCGTAGAAGTAGGAGGAGGTTCGGTTTCGTTGTAATGGTGGTGTTTCTTCTCTTCTTTGTAGCTCCTGGGCTTTTTCTGGTTTTCTAACGGTTCCCTTTCACTCTTCTTTCTTGGTTAGAGTGAAAGTTTGGACCCGTTCTTTTGTATATTTGTCCAAAGCTATTTATATATTCATACTTTTACCAAAAAAAAAAAAAAAAATTATATTCAAAAATCATTAAAACAATGATTAAATTAAGGAAACCAATCAATTAAGATAAACATGCTTAATTAACCACATAAACCACATTAAGCAAATAAAACAAGATTAAGCTAAACTAATCGAATCCATTAATCTAACCACCTATCTTAGGACTAATACAACTTAATTAAATCACTTAAACTAGAATTAAATCTAACTAAACCAACCCTAAGCAAGTTTAGGCACTAATCGAAGGATTAGGAGCTAAACTCACCCGTTAAGCGGGCCGGAGGCACCGACGCGGCGGCGACGACGGTGGCTACGCACCGGAACCTCTACAACGACGATCCAAGGCGGTCCCAAGCTCAGCACAGCAACCACAGCCTCTGCTTCTCTCTGCAACTCTCAAAAACTGACTGTCGGAGGAGAAACGGAGTTGAACGGGCTGATCGGAGCTCAGACAAGAGGGTGGCTGGCAACCGGCGACACTTGGGGGTCAAGGAGGACCTGCTGGTGGCTGGGCTGGGCAAAAGCTCGGTCGAAATGGGAGAAAACTCGAAGAAAACTCGAAACAGGCGGAGCTGGGCGGAACCGGGCGGTCCAGCGGCCGGTGGCTTGTCTCCGTATTTCGGGACAGAAGAAGTCTCCGTTCGGGACGAAATCGGATTCGTTGGAACGGTCTGGATCTCCTTGTCACGGTGGTGGGTGGAGCATTCTCTGATTCAACCGGGAGGACTACTTTCAACTACGATCTTTGGAGAGAGGTCGGCTGGAGCAAAAACTGGAAGAGAGGGAGAACGAGGAGAGAGAAGGCTCCGTTCGAGATGGGGACCGAATGAGGGAGAGAGAGAGTGATGGGAGGGCTGTTGCACTCCTCATTAAAGCCATTAAATGGCCACTTCAATTCCCCATGCATGACATCATCTTCTCTCTCTTCTCTTTTGCCCTTATCCACAAGCTCTAGGGGCATTTTGGTCATTTCACTTCGCACAAATTACAAATATGACCTTGGGCTGAAATTGGTGGATGGGCCTAAGGATTGGGCTTGGCCATGAATAGGAATGGGCTTAGGAATTTGTTGGGCTTGAAATGGCCAAGAATTGGCCCATGGCTTAAAAGATGAATAGTTGATTTAGGCCCAATGGGCTCATTTGATTTTTCTTAGGCCCACCATGGTGGCTTTCCCACCTTGGGCCTAGGCCCACACCAGCTTGGCCCAGCCCACGTCCTCACGGACTCACTTCCTCTGTCCGAAAATCCCTTTTTCAACTGCTCGGCTTCACCGACTCGTCGACCGTTGAAGCGGCTTCATCCAAAGTCCGTCCTGGACATTCCCGATAATTCGAAGTCCAATCCTAAGTTCTCTTGCCATGTCAATTTCGCCCTAATGCCATTTTGGTTATAACTCGACCGACGGCGGCTCCGGAGGATTCACGCGAATCGACTCATGCCAAACCACGTTCAAGACATCTCGACGCATGGACGTCCTTGACTGCATGAAATTACGGAGGATAGATTCTTATTTCAAAGTACACGATCACTGAGGATCGACATAGGGTCGTTCGCGGATTCGATAATGGCAAACGGAATCACCCGTCGTTCCATTATGTTCTGTTGGCGAATCGACTTCTAGTCGTCCTTAGAATCGGCCTGCCTATCTACTGAGGATCGTCCTCACGCAAGTCTCACGGTCAAGTCATTTTCCCAGTGTCGAGTCCTTTAGTCGTACGAGTTCTGTCCTCAATAGCCTTTCCCTTCAAGGTCAGTATCTCAGGAGTGATCAATTCCGAGTGAGATCAACCAACAATGCATTGACGAAATTCACATTCATCCATCCTTCAGAGGACTCGAATTTCAGGATGTCACATCTACTATGGGGAACAATTTTTGTGTAAAATAAGATGTTTGGTAACTACACAAAATTGCTATTCTTGAAATAGAAAAAGAATAGAAATGCGTTTGGTACGATTTTTTATTTTTTGTATTTATTCGTTTTTCATTTTTGCTCACGGATCGCCAACCGTCGCTTACCACTGCCCGTTGCCGTCGCTTGCCACCCGTGGCCGTCGACCGCCGGCTGCCACCGCAGGACCGTTGGCTGTCGCCGCCGACCGTCGGCCCACGACCGCCGCCCACAGTTCAACGACGGTCGGCGGTTTGCGGCGGCCGGTGGCCTGTGGGCTGGTGGTCCTGCAGCGGCAGCCATGGAAGGCGACGAACGGTGGTTGGGCCGCCACAACAGTTGGCGGCCGGCAGTTAGCGATCGGTGGCGGTTGTCGGCGGTCAGGGGTGGCCGGCGGGGTGTGGGTGGCAGCAATGACGATTAGGCGGCGGCGGTCGACGGCGGCTGGCCGGAGGTGGCCGGTGGCGGCCGACGGTTGGCAGGTGACTTTACATTTAAGGCCTATTTGGTAATCGATCAATTATTGATTATTCCTAATCTTTTGTCTCTCAGAGCCAAAAAAAAAGAAGGAAGAATAGAAGGTCAAGGGAAATAATTTGTTCATAAAAGGAGGGAGGAGAGTTAATCAATGTAGCTACAAGGAAATAGTAGAATTTGACTTGGGATAAGGTGTGAACTTGTGAAGCACTGAAAGTTGAAAGTTTAAAGATAATGCCTATGTCGTGAGCTGTGTTGAGACAGGTTTAAGATTATGCCCATGAGCTTAGTGCAAATTGAATTCAATTTTTCTAAAGAGACTAATCTAACTAAAACTAAACTATAGAAAATCATGAATTTTCCTAAATCATGTGTATACTATGTAGATGAAACTAAACCAATTTTAATGCTAAAACTAGACAACCTAATTATGTCCTATTTTTCTAACCATTTTCCTTTTTTTTTTTTTTTTTAGTTTCGAATTCATTTATGTATTTATATATTATTTAATTTTTTAAAGAATATTATTTCTATATTCCGGAAGATAGTGGGCAACAGAAACGAGGCAAACCCCATCGTCAAGCCCTCTTTTAGTCAAAAAGACCTTCAAAGCCCATCTTTAAATACAGCTAACCTAGGCCCCATTTCTCACTGCAGCCACGTCAAGCCCATTCCACTATAATCAAGCCGAGTCCCTCACCACCGTCAGCCGCTAAACGTTTCACAAATACGAACCGAGTAGCACCAGTACGCACAGGACGCGAACGAGCCAAGCAGCAGTACCAATAACTTGATAGTCCCGTAAAAGTTATTATGGATCACTTTTTGAGTCAATTACTATTAATTATAGTTATCAAAATGGTACTGTTATAGACTAATCTCGTACGATTTGATTAATTTCAGACTCATGGCCTTAGTGATATGAAATTGTAAGATGAATCGCTAATCTTCATAATCTCAAGCAACTTTATTGATTCACTAAAGAATCCACACCTCGTCACATTATATGGATTCAATGATTCAATTTTTTATGCATTTACCTAATTTTATATGTACTATTTATATTGTATTTTCATAGTTACAGTTTAATTAGAAGTAAATTTTATACTTCAGCGCTATAATGGTAAATGAAAAATGACATACGAAACATTATAATTTATATTTGTACTTAATCTTTATTTTTGGGAAAACAACGGGAAATTAAGTCATCTTGTTCATGACTATCATCATATCTACTTGAATTTAAGATTAGTTTACCAGATCTTTATTGTACTCAAATCTTAAATATCATTTGATATTATCTATAAAATTTATATCTATCATCAACATAAAATACAAGTCTTAAGTATTTTGTCAAGCTGTATGGTTCAATTTGATTTTCTATTCACTATTCATAAATTTAAGATTCCAATTCATAATTCTTTTTTCTTGATTTAACAATTATGCTCTTAATCAAAGTCCAAATGGACTTTCCCGATAGAGCATGGGCATGCGCACATTGTTAAGGCAAACTCTTAGCGTGTCCTGCAAACTCTTAGCGTGTCCTACCATCTCAACAACTTAGGCATCCATGCACGAGACTCGTCGTGCTATATGCTCTGTGAGCAAGAGCGTACATTGGAATGATAGCCAATATGAGATTTGTCGTACGGAAAAAGATGTATAAGATACATTTGCTTATGAAAAGTTCGTCAAACCAAAAAAAAAAAAAAAAAAGATTGGCCGTCATACAATCTTTTGTTCTCTTCTTCCATGATTTCCGCTGGACAAGCAACTTCCCGTGGGCCAATTCTCCCTTCCATAGAAGTCAGGATGAGTAGCTGGGTGTCTTCGTCCCCAGAACTTCATCCCCCCATAAGAATTCATTACTGCAATAAAAGTGCAAGAATTAATAACCATGTGGCTAAGAATTATCCCACTGTAAGAGTTCGTTAGTGGATCAATAATAACCATGTGAGGATGAACTATTGCGGCCAAGCCAGATCTTGACATACTGCTCTTTCACCCTCTTACCATCACAATGCTTCAACCAAGGTGGAAGCACTTCTCTGGTAAATCGCTGACCCGACTGTCCGCTTGCAAGTTTGGATCGTGCAGGATCGTTGGATGCAAATCAACAGTGGTTTGCGGGGAAGCGAAACACGATCCATGATTCTTCCTTTCATTTGGCATCATTAAGGTTTTGCATCGAAGGCACGACTTCTCCGCATAGATAGAGACTATCAAGATAGAATACCAACTGATGAAAGGCTGCATAAATACCCAAATATATGGTCATGTTCTTTATTGCTGTGGATAGACTTGCACAACCTACTTTATATAGCACATACATTCCCATGCCTAGAGGTATTATTAACGGTAGGTTTTTTATTCCAGGATTGCTTTCCTCAATAAGCGAGACCATATGCATCCCTTAGGTTGTTACTCAACTACACGAGGGAATTGAAACATGGACGTTCTGATTGTTAATGTTTTTGATCGATGGAATGGTGGACGGCAATTTCACGACATCTAACTTGGCTATTTCATGCATCCGATAAAAGCTCAAAGATATACAACTGCAAATATTAGATCATTTTGTATCAAACTTGTTGTGTATTTCAAACTATAAATTTTGTAATGATTTTTAACGTCATCAATTTGTAACGGCCTGTTTCTGCCATTAATATAAAATGGTTTTGTAACGTTTTCTAACGGTCATATAATGGCTATTTAACGGCCATGTAACGACTTTATTACGGCTTTGTAATGTTTTGTTTATTTTTTTCATAAACCCTTCATTATTTTACAATGGATTTGTAACGTTTTTTTAACGACTTGCTCTTTCTTGTTTGAATATAAATTAAACTTCAAACCACAATCTTTTATGATACAAGCAATTCTCATATCATTCCTTTTCTTTTAGCTAAGCGTTACTCCTATTCATTCTAATATTAAGTGCGGTGTGTTGTATCGTGGGAGGACACTAGAGCCTTTTGCACACTGAGTTTGGTACTTCAACCGCGGAATTCTTCTTAAGGACACTGATTACACCTCTTGGACGATTAATCTTATTTTATCATCTTTTCCAATGGATTTCCAACATTTCTTATTTTTCATATTATATAATATTTCTCCAACAAAACTTATGATTCCTCCCTTTTGTATGAAGAAGCAAAGGAAAAGATGCGAGAAATAAATGTGTCATTGTAGGAAATTTGCCCAGTAATGAAAATTCTCACGCTGTAAAAGTATTTATAGCACGGATCTGCAAATGACTTAGTATGTTTTACGTATCGTTGATACTACAAATTTTTTTTTATAGAAAAAATAAGAGCTTTATTTGCAAAGGAATATCAAGTACAAAAATGGTTGTATTTTTTACGAGGCATAATACCATAATTGTTTCTCTCGTTTTCTATTTTGTATTTGAACACTTCTTTAGCCCAATTACCGTTTGTTTAGTATATGCCTTTGATGCCTTTGAACTGGAGCTACTTCAACGAAATCCTCTTGTGAACTGCATCGACCTTTTGCCCAAAATGCACATTTATGTAAGTTTGTGAAACCATATTATGGATCATATGTCAAACAAAATAAGCATAACTTACTTGTCTCCACATAAATATCAAGCCATTGTGTCAGTCTAAGAGAGGGAGAGACCTCTGGGATTAAGCTGGATATTTTAAATTCTATTGAATTAAATTATCATTGTACTTTTTGGTAAATAAAGGATTATATTAAGAGAAAATGTCTGAAAATCTTGCATCTACATCAGTTGGAGACATACCTCCAATACAATCTGTAAGCAAACTATTAGGAAAAATAACAAAAAAGTTGTAAACTTATTACATTTGCATCAGTTCGGTCATAAATCTTTGATTTAGCCAATTTAATTTGAAACATTTTAATGATTAATTAATTTTGGCAAAAAATCACTAATGTGGACGTCAACATTACCGTGTGAGACGGCCGGTGCTAGCGTAATTTTCTAAATTTTTTAATAATTGTTTCGTTTCCTTTTTTTTCTACAAAGTCTGGCAACCTCACCGGCCACTACTTCACACTTCCATTGGACAAGCTTCAAAGCAACATAGCCTTGATCTCGCTTCCATCCTATTGCACCTGAGAGCATCAGCGCATCCTTCAGCCTCCCCAAACGGTTCTTCCATTTTCACTTCTCGGAACTCCTTCATGCTCCTCCTGCAAACTTCAAGAACAGGATTTAATAAGTGACAACAGCCAGCAGACGACATATTTGGTCGGTTCTCCGCATCTTTTTGCACGCACGACACTCCAATGCGGATACAATTCGACGCTTGAAATTCGTCACACGTATATGGATCCAATGATTTGATTTTTCATACATTTACCCAAATGTATGTTTACTATTTATATTGTATTTTCATAGTAACAAATTAATTAGAAGTAAATTTTGTACTTTAATGCTGTAATGGTAAATGAAAAATGACATACAAGACATTGGAATTATATTGCAACGCTATTTTTATTTATAAGAAAACAATTGGAAATTATATCATCTTATTCATAACGATCACCACAATTACATAAATTTAAAATTAGTTTACTAGATCATTATTCTTCCTCAAATATTAAACATCATTTGATTTTATCTATAAATTGTATAACTGTCGTCAACAAAAATTATAGTCTTCAAGTATTTTACCAAATTTTACGATTCAATTCAATTTTCTGTTCACCATTCATAAATTTCAGATTTCTATTCACAATTTTTTTCTCAATTTAACAATTATGCTATTAAACAATTCCAGTTGGATTTTCCCGATACAGCATGCCCACATTCGAGGCCTCCGATTGTTAAGGCAAACTCTTAGCATGTCCTGCCATCTCGATAGCTTAGGCAGCCATGCATAAGACTCATCACAGTATATGCTCTCTGAGGGAGAGCATACATAACTTGAAATGAAACGCAGTATGAGATTGGTGATAAGGAAGATGTATACAATTCATGTAATAATGAAAAATCCATCACCCCATATGAAAAAGATCAAGCCTTATACAATATTTATATATGAAATTTTATGAAGCGACTGTCAACTATTTTAAAAATTTAAGATGTTCGATGAATGCGTGATTTAATATGTAAATATTCTATCACGTTAGATACATGAAAAATCGAATCTATCAACCATTAACTTGTCCCCACGTTCTCCTCCTCCGTATTCCTCTTTTCATTTTTTGCGATAACCTTGGGAGAAATCTCTTTCCCGTGCGTAGGCCAATAGCGGTGTCTAAACCACGCACTGCCATTTCACATGGACAAGCAACTTCCCGTCGGGGCAATTCTCCCTTCAATGGAAGCGAGGGTGAGCATGCTACCAAAGCAAACCCTTACCCACTTCAATTGCCTCTGCCAACATAGAATGCGGATATTTTGGTCCCCAGAACTTCATCCCAAAGTAAGAGTTCATTACTGCAATAAAAGTGCGAGAGAACCTAAATTAGCCGTTTTCCTAGTGAGTAAGAATTATACACAGCTGGTTAGTTGGACCAACAAACAAATTGTTAAGCTTACATAGTTTAGTGGATCAATCTGTAACCACGTGAGGATGTACTATTGTGGCCAATCCAGATCTAGACATAGTGCTCTTTCACCCTCCCACCGTCCCGATAACTCGAGCAAGATTTAAGCACTTCTCTATTAAATTGCAGATCCGACGTCTGCCTGCAAGTTTGGACCACGTAGGACCTGATCGTTGAATGAAACTCAAAAGCAAGATATAAGCTACGATTGGTTTTACATTGACGGAGCAACTTCTCTAAAGCAAGATATAAGTTACGATTCTTCCAAATATATAGTTATTTCATGGGCATTCACAAAGGTTTTAATGGAAGGTTGTTAGTTAACTATTTGGAAACTTGAAACATGCATATTTAGATTGTTAACGATTTTTTCACATTTTCGAACGTGGCCATAGATGTATCCGATAAAAGGTGAAAGTACCATAAACAACCGAAAATGTTAGATCGTCGTATATCAAACTTATGACTCTTTCCTTTTTGGGATGTTATGAATGTTTAATCTACTGTTTTTGGTCAAGAAACGATTCTTTTTGTGAAGAGTGATCTCTAATATAGAATCTGTCTAAGTTTACCTCGTCGGGAATATGCAGATGTCAACACACATGAGATGCATGATTCTTGGCTTCGGTGTCAACATCCAAGCTTACATGGTCCAAAAAGATGGGCATAAAAAGATCAAAAGAAGTTTCACCTAAGTAGGGATGAGAGTTAATTAGTGTGACTATGAGGAGAGACCAAAATTTGAATTAGGATAAGGTGTGAAGCACCAAATGTTGAAGGGCGTAAAAATAAAACATACCGTTCATTCTCCATATTGCTGTGGATACACTTGCATATTTGTCTTTAAATAGCTCTCATACTTAGAGATCGAATCAATGGAAGGTTTTTGGGGATCGATTTACCCTAAAAACTTGACCACATTGATCCTTTGTTTAGTACATCTGGGCCGTTTGATTTTTTTAATCGTTAATAAATGAGACTGAAGATCGTAGTTTTACAATGTTGAACATGGTTATTAGATGTATTTTATAAGTACTTAGAGTTAATAAATCTAACGGTTTACTATATACATATGAAAGTCAGACCAGCTCACGGCAGGGTTCCATCTTTTGCTTTTCGTTATGCTTTAATGAAAGAAAAATTAGTTATAGATCAAGGATTGTTATATTGGACATACATTCTTTCATTTAACTTTATCATCGTTGAATTATATCATCTTTTTGCACTTGAGTAAAAATAAAATAAAAATAGTTTGACCATGTTTTTATCCATATCAAACCATAATATAGACAGGTCATTCCCATTATTCTTGTAGATACACTTGCATAATTTGCCTCTAATCAAACTAAATTGAGTATGTTTAGGGAACCTTCATGATTATATTACCTTGTTGTACAATTTTGAGTGATTGTCCAATTATCGAGAATATTTACGGCAATTCCAATTTTGAGTTTTGTTGGTTGATAGTTCACGCAAAAGTTATTATGGGATCACTCTGCGAATCACCTCATATGTCAATTAAACTCAAGAACCTCAATCAATTACTATTAATCATAGCTATCAAAATCGTACTATTGTAAACTCAACTTGTACGATTTGATTAATTTTGACTCAAGGTCTCAATGATACGACACTATAAGATGAAACGCGATCTTCTTAATCTCAAGCGAGTTTATTGATTCACCAAAGAATTTACACCTTGACATGTGTATATGGATTCAACAATTCAATTTTTCATACATTTTCCTAATTGTACGTTTACTATTTATATTGTATTTTCATAGTTACAGTTTAATTACAAGTAAATTTTATACTTTAACACTATAATGGTAATTGAAAAATGACATGCAAAATATTATCATTTATATTTGAACATAATCTTTATTTTTAAGAAAACAATGGGAAATTATCTGATATTGTTCATAATGATCACCACATGTACTTGAATTTAAGATTAGCGTACTAGATCTTTCTTAGGCTCAAATATTAAATATCATTTAATATTATCTATAAAATTTATAACTGTCATCAACACAAAATATTATTCTTAAGTATTTTGTCAAATCTTACGATTCAATTCAATTTTCTATTCACTATTAATTAACTTTAAGATCTCCATTCACAATTTTTTTTTCTCGATTTAACAATTATGCTATTAGCCAAAGTCCAAATGGACTGTCCTGATAGAGCATGGGCACGCGCACATTCGTGGCCTTCGCTTGTCAAGGCAAACTCTTAGCGTGTCCTACCATCTCAACAACTAAGGCAACCGTGCACGAGAGTCATCATGCTCATGAACAAGAGCAAATATTGAAATTACATGCAATATGAGATATGTGATAAAGGAAGAAGATGAATACAATTCATGTGCTTATGGAAAGCTCGTCACATCATACAAAAAAGATCAGTTGTTAGACAATTTGTACATTCGATACATGAAATGTTGAATCTATTGACCATTAACTTGCTCCCATGTTTTCTTTTTCCGTGATTCTCTCTCTCGTTTTTTTTTTTGGTTAAGGGGTGGATAACCTTGAGAGGTTCTAGTTTCCTACGCGTATGCCGCTTGCGGCGTGTAAACCAACTCACGGAACATTCAAAAATCTCCAAACTTGCCATAGGGTGAGTCTACTGCGCTTTGGCTAAGTTCCAAACCTCCCACAGCGATTTCCTCTGGACAAGCAACTTCCCGTGGGGTGATTCTCCCTTGAATAGATGCAAGGATGAGCTGGTGGATATCCTGGTCCCCGGAACTACATCCCTCCGTAAGAGTTTTTACTGCAATAAAAGTGTGAGAATTAATAAACATGTGGCTAAGAATTATCCCGCCGTAAGTGTTCGTAAGTGGATCAATTAATAACCATGTGAGGATAAATTATTGCAGCCAAGCCAGATCTTGACATAATGATCCTTCGCTTTCTTGGCCTGTGGATGTACCCACAAGATTGAAGCACTTCTCTGGTAAATCGCTGATCCGACCGTCTGCCTGTAGTTTGGATCATGCAGGGCATGATAAATGGATGCAAGTCAAAAGTGGTTTGCAAGGAAGCGAAACATGATCCATGATTCTTCCTTTCATCTGGCATCTTAAAGGTTTTGCATCGAAGGAGCAACTTTTCCGCATAGATAGAGACTATTAAGTGGCTAGGACATGGAACACCAATTGATGAAAGGCTGTATAAATACGCAAATATATGGTCAAGTTCATAATTATTTTGGATAGACTTGCACAACCTACTGTAAATAGCACATACATTTCCATGCTTAGGGGTACTATCAATGGCAGGTTTTTTATTCTAGGATTGCTTTCCTCTATAAGCGAGACCATATGCATCCCCTAAGTTGTTACTCAACTATACAAGAAACATGGACATTCAGATTGTTAATGTTTTCGATTGATGGAATGAGGGACGGCAATATCACGATATCTAACTTGGCTATTACATGCACCCGATAGAAGCTCAAAGATGTATGTTCGAAAATATTAGATCATTGTGTATCTAACTTGTATATTCCTATAAGTTTTGAAATATTAAAAACTATTAATTTTGGACGAGTTTTCACTTAGATCAATTTGTAACGGTTTTTATTTGCAATTAATATAAAATGTTTATGTAACGTTTGATAACAGTCATATAACAGCAATTCAAGGTGCACATGACAACGCTTCTACTCTGGGGAAAAGTTTCTTTTTAGAAATAATTTGTCTGCAATTAATATAAACTGTTTATGTAATGTTGGATAACGGTCATATAACAGCAATTCAAGGTGCGCACGGTAACGCTTCTACTTCGGGGAAAAGTTTCTTTTCAAATATAATTCTTTTCTATTTGTACTCTGGGGAACAATTTCTGTGTAAAAAAAGATGTTTGGTAACTACACAAAATTGCTATTCTTGAAATAGAAAAAGAATAGAAATGCGTTTGGTACGATTTTTTATTTTTTGTATTTATTCGTTTTTCATTTTTGCTCACGGATCGCCAACCGTCGCTTA
Source organism: Eucalyptus marginata (assembly GCA_014182565.1). NCBI lineage: Eukaryota > Viridiplantae > Streptophyta > Magnoliopsida > Myrtales > Myrtaceae > Eucalyptus > Eucalyptus marginata. The sequence continues at coordinate 21,746,129 of CM024589.1, read as the reverse complement.
CCACTGCCCGTTGCCGTCGCTTGCCACCCGTGGCCGTCGACCGCCGGCTGCCGCCGCAGGACCGTTGGCCGTCGCCGCCGACCGTCGGCCCACCGCCGCCGCCGCCTTCAACGACGGTCGGCGGTTTGCGGCAGCCAGTGGGCTGTGGGCGGCGGTCGTGGGCTGGTGGTCCTGTAGCAGCGGCCATGGAAGGCGACGAACGGTGGTTGGGTCGCGGCAACAGTTGGCGGCCGGCAGTTAGTGATAGGTGGCGGTTGTCGGCGGTCAGGGGTGGCCGGTGGGCTGTGGGTGGCAACAATGACGATTAGGCGGCGGCAGTCGACGGCGGCTGGCCGAAGGTGGCCGACAGTTGGCAGGTGACTTTACATTTAAGGCCTATTTGGTAATCGATCAATTATTGATTATTCCTATTCTTTTGTCTCTCAGAGCCAAAAAAAAAAAAGGAAGAATAGAAGGTCAAGGGAAATAATTTGTTCATAAAAGGAGGGAGGAGAGTTAATCAATGTAGCTACAAGGAAATAGTAGAATTTGACTTGGGATAAGGTGTGAACTTGTGAAGCACTGAAAGTTGAAAGTTTAAAGATAGGCATTATCGTGAGCTATGTTGAGACAGGTTTAAGATTATGCCCATGAGCTTAGTGCAAATTGAAATCAATTTTTCTAAAGAGACTAATCTAACTAAAACTAAACGATAGAAAATCATCAATTTTCCTAAATCATGTGTATACTATGTAGATGAAACTAAACCAATTTTAATGCTAAAACCAGACAACCTAATTATGTCCTATTTTTCTAACCATTTTCCTTTTCTTTTTTTTTTTTAGTTTCGAATTCATTTATATATTTATATATTATTTAATTTTTTAAAGAATATTATTTCTATATTCCGGAAGATAGTGGGCAACAGAAACGAGGCAAACCCCATCGTCAAGCCTCTTTTAGTCAAAAAGACCTTCAAAGCCCATCTTTAAATACAGCTAACCTAGGCCCCATTTCTCACAGCAGCCACGTCAAGGACATTCCACTATAATCAAACCAAGTCCTCACCACCGTCAGCCGCTAAACGTTTCACAATACGAACCGAGTAGCACCAGTACGCACAGGACGCGAACGAGCCAAGCAGCAGTACCAATAACTTGATAGTCCCGTAAAAGTTATTATGGGATCACTTTTTAAGTCAATTACTATTAATTATAGTTATCAAAATGGTACTGTTATAGACTAATCTCGTACGATTTGATTAATTTCGACGCATGGCCTTAGTGATATGAAATTATAAGATGAATCGCTAATCTTCATAATCTCAAGCAACTTTATTGATTCACTAAAAGAATCCACACCTCGTCACATTATATGGATTCAATGATTCAATTTTTTATGCATTTACCTAATTTTATATGTACTATTTATATTGTATTTTCATAGTTGCAGTTTAACTAGAAGTAAATTTTATACTTTAGCGCTATAATGGTAAATGAAAAATGACATACGAAACATTATAATTTATATTTGTACTTAATCTTTATTTTTGGGAAAACAACGGGAAATTAAATCATCTTGTTCATGACTATCATCATATCTACTTGAATTTAAGATTAGTTTACCAGATCTTTATTGTACTCAAATCTTAAATATCATTTGATATTATCTATAAAATTTATATCTGTCATCAACATAAAATACAAGTCTTAAGTATTTTGTCAAGCTGTACGGTTCAATTTGATTTTCTATTCACTATTCATAAATTTAAGATTCCAATTCATAATTTTTTTCTCGATTTAACAATTATGCTCTTAATCAAAGTCCAAATGGACTTTCCCGATAGAGCATGGGCATGCGCACATTCGAGGCCTCCGATTGTTAAGGCAAATTCTTAGCGTGTCCTGCAAACTCTTAGCGTGTCCTACCATCTCAACAACTTAGGCATCCATGCACGAGACTCGTCGTGCTATATGCTCTGTGAGCAAGAGCGTACATTGGAATGATAGCCAATATGAGATTTGTCGTACGGAAAAGATGTATAAGATACATTTGCTTATGAAAAGTTCGTCAAACCAAAAAAAAAAAAAAGATTGGCCGTCATACAATCTTTTGTTCTCTTCTTCCATGATTTCCGCTGGACAAGGAACTTCCCGTGGGGCAATTCTCCCTTCCATAGAAGTCAGGATGAGTAGCTGGGTGTCTTCGTCCCCAGAACTTCATCCCCCCATAAGAATTCATTACTGCAATAAAAGTGCAAGAATTAATAACCATGTGGCTAAGAATTATCCCACTGTAAGAGTTCGTTAGTGGATCAATAATAACCATGTGAGGATGAACTATTGCGGCCAAGCCAGATCTTGACATACTGCTCTTTCACCCTCTTACCATCACATTGCTTCCACCAAGGTCGAAGCACTTCTCTTATATATGGATTCAATGATTCAATTTTTTATGCATTTACATAAATGTATATTTACTATTTATATTGTATTTTCATAGTTACAAATTAATTAGAAGTAAATTTTATACTTTAACGCTATAATGGTAAATGAAAATGACATACAAGACATTGGAATTATATTTCAACGTTATCTTTATTTTTAAGAAACAATGGGAAATTATCTTATATTGTTCATAATGATCACCACACCACATGTACTTGAATTTAAGATTAGTTTACTAGATCTTTATTAGGCTCAAATATTAAATATCATTTAATATTATCTATAAAATTTATAACTGTCATCAACACAAAATATTATTCTTAAGTATTTTGTCAAATCTTACGATTCAATTCAATTTTCTATTCACTATTAATAAATTTAAGATTTCCATTCACAATTTTTTTCTCGATGTAACAATTATGCTATTAACCAAAGTCCAAATGGACTTTCCCAATAGAGCATGGGCATGTGCACATTCGAGGCCTTCGCTTGTCAAGGCAAACTCTTAGCGTGTCCTACCATCTCAACAGCTAAGGCAACCGTGCACGAGATTCATCATGCTCATGAACAAGAGCATATATTGAAATTACACGCAATATGAGATATGTGATAATGAAGAAGATGTATACAATTCACGTGCTTATGGAAAGCTCGTCACATCATACAAAAAAGATCAGTTGTTATACAATTTTTACATTCGATACATGAAATGTTGAATCTATTGACCAATAACTTGCTCCCATGTTTTCTTTTTCCGTGATTCTCTCTCTCTCTCTCTCTCTCTGGTTTTTTATTTTTATTTTTTGTGAAGGGGGTGGATAACCTTGAGAGGTTCTGTTTCCTACGCGTACGCCGCTTGCAGCGTGTAAACCAACTCACGGAACATTCAAGAATCTCCAAACTTGCCACAGGGTGAGTCCACTCCGCTTTGGCTAAGTTCCAAACCTCCCACAGCGATTTCCTCTCTGGACACGCAACTCCCCGTGGAGCGATTCTCCCTTCAATAGATGCAAGGATGAGCTCGTCGATATCTTGGTCCCCGGAACTACATCCCTCCGTAAGAGTTTTTACTGCAATAAAAGTGTGAGAATTAATAAACATGTGGCTAAAATTTTGAGTAAAATAAGATGTTTGGTAACTACACAAAATTTCTATTCTATTTCTACTACTCAAAGGGGAACAATTTCTGAGTAAAATAAGATGTTTGGTAACTACACAAAATTTCTATTCTTGAAATAGAAAAATAATAGAAATGTGTTTGGTACGATTTTTTATCTTTTGTATTTATTCATTTTTCATTTTTGCTCACGGATCGCCGACCGTCACCTAACACCTTGCCCGTAACAGCCGCCGCTTGCCACTGTGGCTGTCGACCGCTGGCCGTCGGCCCACGACCGCCGCCCACAGCTCAACGACGATCGGCGGTTTGCGGCGGTCGGTGGGTTGTGGGCGGCGGTCGTGGGCTAGCGGTCTGCAGCGGCGGCCATGGAAGGCGACGAACGGCGGTTGGGCCGCGGCAACGTTGGCGGTCGGCGATCGGTGGCGGTCGTCGGCGGTCGGGGGTGGCCGGTGGGCGTGGGTGGCAAAGCAATGACGATTAGGCGGCGGCGGTTGACAAAGCGGCCGGCCGGAGGTGGCCGGAGGTGGCTGGCGGTTGGCGGGTGACTTTACATTTAAGGCCTATTTGGTAACCGATCAATTATTGATTATTCCTATTCTTTTGTCTCTCGAGCCCAAAAAAAAAAAAAAAAAAAAAAAAAAAAAGAAGAATAGAAATTCATTTAGTAATATCATGTAATTTTTCTACCTCACTGGGAGCAAATTTATTGCCAAAATAAATTTAGAATAGAATCAACAAATATAAAAAAGTTACTCATTTGTTTTCTGGAACAATTCTAGAATCAAAATACTTTCTTTTCTTTTTGCTCTTTTCTTTTCTTCTTTTTCTTTTCTTCTTCTTCTTCCTCCTAAAGATAAGGTCCCACAATCTCGTCACAGCCTCACCCAACCACGGTGAGGCTCACCCTCGCCAAACACTGCCACATCCGGTAACGTTTTGCAGAAGGTCATAATCTTGCGGTATGGGGGCCAAAAATAAGGAGAAGCAAAGTGATTGGCCGTGAACGTAAGCGCTTACATTCCACGTTCCACCAATCTCCCACAAGATTCACGAACCATCCATCTTACTCTTGTGGCCACGATCCCTTTGTGTCGATATTTCGTGGGGCATTCCAACAACCAAAACTCTGAATTCTGGCGGCTCATCGCGCGTGCCTCGTAGATATTCGGTCTCGACCACCCGTCAAGAAAATCCTGCCCCTGGTTCCCTCCTCCCTCCAGACCTCCCGAAACAGATGGGGTCGCGGGGACGTCTCTCTTCGAGGGACAGGGAAGAGATGTTTCGCCTTTTGCCACTCGACACTTGGACTTCGCTCTGCATGGTGGGTAATGATGTTTTTGTCGGCTGGGTTAATAATCCG
>CM024589.1:21555683-21741123 GCA_014182565.1 Eucalyptus marginata | reverse complement strand
AAAAATAAAAAGAAAAAGAAAAAGAAGAAAAACCAAATTTTTTTGCAACTTTCGTTTTGCAAAAGTGGGCAAGTGCTTAGCCTTTTGAACCAGATTGGAAGAGTTTTGGCAGCACTGAGAGTGTTGGATAGCAGTATGAGGCGGAACTAAAGACTTGGGAAAGCGAAGAATCGTTGAGATAACAATACCCCCACCATTTTAAAGAAGAATTTGAATGGTTTAAATTTCGAGGACGAAATTTTTATAAGAGGGGAAGAATTGTGACATCCTGAAATTCGAGTCTTATAAGAGATGAATGAATGTGAATTTCGTCAATTCATTGTTGGTTGATCTCACTCGGAATTGATCACTCCTGAGATACTGACCTTGAGGGGAAAGGCTAATGAGGACGGAACCCGTACGACTAAAGAACTCGACCTGGGAAAACGACTTGACCGTGAGACTTGCGTGAGGATGATCCTGTAGATAGGCAGGCCGATTCTACGGACGACTAGAAGTCGATTCGCGGACAAAACATAATGGAACGACGGGTGATTCCGTTTACCGTTATCGAACCCGCGAACGACCCTATGTCGATCCTTAGTGATCGTGTACTTTGAAATAAGAATCTATCCTCCGTAATTTCATGCGCCAAGGACGTCCATGCGTCGAGATGTCTTGAACGTGGTTTGGCACGAGTCGGTTACGCGTGAATCCTCCGAGCCGCCCGTCGCCCGAGTTATAACCAAAATGACATTAGGGCGAAATTGACATGGCAAGAGAACTTAGGACCTGGACTTCAATTATCGGGAATGTCCTGGGACGGACGTTAAATGAAGCTGCTTCAAACAATGATCGAGTGTCGTTAAGCCGAGCAATTGGAAAAAGGGATTTTCGGACCGAGAAAGCGAGCCCGCAAGGAAGTGGGCCGAGCTAAGCCAATGTGGGCCTTAGGCCCAAGGTGGGACAGCCACCAAGGTGGGCCTAAGGAAAGCAATTGAGCCCATTGGGCCTAAACCAACTATTCATCTTTCAAGCCCATGATCCAAACTTAAGCCCATTTGAGCCCAACCAATTTCCAAGCCCACTCCTATTCATGGCCAAGCCCATTTCTTAAGCCCATCCACCAATTTCAGCCCAAGGATAGATTGGTAATTTGTGCAAGATGGAAATGACCAAATTGCCCCTAAAAGCTTGTGGATAAGGGCAAAGCAAGAGAGAGAAAGAGGAGGTGATGTGCATGGGGACTTGAAGCAAGCATTTATGGGGGTCTTGACAGCCCTCCCATCACCCTCTCTCTCCCTCATTCGGTCCCCATCTGGAACGGAGCTCTCTCTCCTCGTTTTCCCTCTCTTCCAGTTTCTGCTCCAGCTGACCCTTCGGTGAAGAATCGAGTCAAAAGTGGTCTTCCCGGTTGAATCAGAGAACGAGCCACCTATCACCGTGACCGGGAGGGACAGACCGTTCCAAAAAGCCCGAGTTCATCTCGAACGGAGCCGCCGTCCGTCCTGTACGGCCTTCGCAAGCCGCCGGTCGCCGGTCCGTCGGTCCGCCTGCAGCCTGCACTGTTTCGCGTTTTCGGGCATTTTTCTCCCATTCCAGCCGTTCCTTTGCCCATTCCATCCACCCACAAGATCCCCAAGACCCCGGAGCCGCCGGTTGCCGGAAACCCCTCACCGGAGCTCCGGCCAAGCCGTTCAACTCAGTATCTCCTCCGGCAGGGCTGTTTTTCAGTGTTTTTAGTGGGAGTCCGAGCTGTGGTTGCTGTGTTGAGCTTGGGACCGCCTTGGATCGTCGTGGTAGAGGTTCCGGTGCGTAGCCACCGTCGTCGCCGCCGCGTCGGTGTCTCCGGCCCGCTTAACGGGTGAGTTTAGCTCCTAATCCTTCGATTAGTGCCTAAACTTGCTTAGGGTTGGTTTAGTTAGATTTAATTCTAGTTTATGTGATTTAATTAAGTTGTATTAGCCCTAAGATAGGTGGTTAGATGGATGGATTAAATTAGTTTAGATGGATGGATTAAATTAGTTTAGCTTAATCTTGCTTTATTTGCTTAATTGTGCTTATATGTTTAATTAAGCTTGTTTTGCTTAATTAATTGTTTGATTGTTTAATTTAATGATTTTAATGATTTCTGAGTTTAATTTATCATTTATTAAATTCTGGAAATTTACTGTTCACTAGACACTATTCACGGTTTACTGTTCACGAAACACTGTTCACGAAACACTGTTCACGAAACACTGTTCACGAGTTACTGTTCACGAAACACTGCTCATCCAGAATGCGAAAAGTTGTCTAAATTCATGTGTGTTGATTTTATGAAGTGAATGGATGTGTAAATGCATGGGCATCCGCATGAATTGAATGTGATTTGTAATTTTGGGTATTTATCCCAAAATTTCTTAATTTCAGTAATTAATTGGAAAATAACCGGGCGTCGGCGCTTGACGCAAAAATATTTTGGTGAACCATTAAATAGTGGGATTTTCTGAAAGAAAAATATTGTATTTTTTGCTAAGGCCGATTGTGTACCCACACACGATATTTTATTGAGTATCTTTGATATCAACAAATTAGGCCAAGATATTATGAAATTAAGGAATTTAATTACGAGGTGCAATATTGTTGGCCATAGTTGAAAGGGTCGGGTGGGACCGTAAAGCCACTAAATCTTGAGAGGGTCGGGTGGGACCGTAAAGCCACTAAATGTTAAGAGGGTCGGGTGGGACCGTAAAGCCACTAAATCTTGAGAGGGTCGGGTGGGACCGTAAAGCCACTAAATCTTGAGAGGGTCGGGTGGGACCGTAAAAGCCACTAAATGTTAAGAGGGTCGGGTGGGACCGTAAAGCCACTAAATGTTAAGAGGGTCGGGTGGGACCGTAAAGCCACTAAATCTTGAGAGGGTCGGGTGGGACCGTAAAGCCACTAAATCTTGAGAGGGTCGGGTGGGACCGTAAAGCCACTAAATGTTAAGAGGGTCGGGTGGGACCGTAAAGCCACTAAATCTTGAGAGGGTCGGGTGGGACCGTAAAGCCACTAGATCTTGAGAGTGGCATCTAAAAGGGCACGTGGGCTCGGTGACTTGATGCATCACTTTGGTGAACGAGTGCCTTAGAGAATGCACGTGGCCCAAGCATCGTAAAAAGGGCACGTGGGCTCGGTGAATTGATGCATCACTTTGGTGAACGAGTGCCTTAGAGAATGCACGTGGGCCCATGGAATTAAGTGAGGCATCTTGGAAGAGACACGTGGGCTCGGTGATTTGATGCATCACTTTGGTGAACTAGTGCCTTAGAGAATGCACGTGTGCTCTATGACATGGAATCGACTGAGTCGATTAATCAATAGCTCGATCTGAATTGATGAATTGATGTGTGAAATTGTTGTATGCATTAATTATATGCATGAGTGAATCATATCGTTTATGGTATGCACGCATGAATCGATAATGTGCAGGGTGTGGCAATGGCCAGGTGAGATCGCTTATGATGCGACTCGTGTGTGATTGATGAACCGCATCATCTAATGGTCATGTGCTTTGTGTGTATCATGCTGAGTGATATCGTGCAGGGTATGGCATACCAGGTGAGGTTGTATGCGAATCGACTGTTGTTGTTGGTTGTTGCTTGTAAGTGGGGTGGTTCTGGATAGATACCCTGGGTTGAGTTGGTGTACTAACCGGGGCTTAGGGGTGGAACTCGCTGAGATTTATATCTCACTGGTTATTGAATAACCATTTTCAGGTCCCTAATATGAAGAGCCAGGAGCTTGAAGCGGAAGGGTCAGGAGCTTAGGCGGCTCAGTAGTTCTTTATGACATAGACCTTCTGTATAAGCTTGAAGTGTTTATAAAAGTGTATTTGATTTGAAATTGGTTGTCCTGCTTTTCTATCCCATATTTGTTGTTGTCGGGGATTAGTGAATTCGCTTCCGCATGTGCAATAAAATGAAAAGGGTCGGCGACAAGTCCCGGGAACGTCGCAAAATTCTATCGACCACCGAGGGATGTGCGCGTGCTCGAGGTTCGGGGCGTGACACTGCTAGAGCTTTCTCACTATTACACATGGACATTTGGGGCCCATATCACACCCCTCATCGTGATGGGTCACGCTTCTTTCTTACGATCGTGGATGATCATACTCGAGCAACTTGGGTTTTTCTTATGCAGTCCAAAGCCCAAGTTCTCTCACATCTCAAAAATTTTATTATCCTAATCAAAAATCAATTTAACAAATCCGTACAACGGATTCGTGCTGACAATGCACGAGAATTCTTTAATCATGAATGTTCTTCATTGTTCATTTCCAATGGCATTCTTCACGAGAGCTCCTGTGTCTATACTCCTCAACAAAATGGGATTGTAGAAAGGAAACACCGTCACTTGTTAGAAGTTGCTCGAGCCCTTAAGTATCAAGCTTCAATTCCTGAAATGTTTTGGGGAGACTGTGTGGTCACAACGGCATACCTAATCAATCGAATGCCATCTCGAGTTTTGAGTGGGAGGACTCCATTCGAGTCATTGTTTGGAAAACGTCCCGACATTCGTCATCTTCGTGTTTTTGGATGTTTATGCTATGTATCTACCACGGGCCCTCGGGACAAATTGGGTTCTTGTGCCCTTTCTTGCATATTTATGGGATATCCTACCCTTCAAAAAGGATATTTGGTACTTGATCCATCTACTGGAAGATTCTTCATTAGCAGAGATGTCATCTTTCATGAAGATGTTTTCCCCTTCAAGGATAGGCTACCCTCGTATCAACATGACGATCCCCTGACATCTTTTCGTCCTTTTTTGCATGAAGACAATCCTCCACAGGCACCAATGATGATGCTTCCACAAGTAATGTCTCCTATATCATCTTCAGATATTGATACACATGTTGCTTCGGATGGGGACAATGCAATTTCTAGCCTTCCTTCAACAAGTATATCGGAAGGATATGGATCTTCGGAATCCAATATTCTAGCAGATGATACTTCTGCAAACTCACAAATTGATGTTCTATCTGAACCAGCTAATCTTCGGCGATCAAGACGCACAGTTCGACCACCAACATGGATAGCGGATTATGTTTGTTCCTCCTCAAAAAAGTGTGGTACACAATATCCTATTTCCTCCTATGTCAGCTTTGTTAATCTCTCTCCTGAACATAGATGCCGTGTTAGTAGAATTTCTTAGCAACAGGAACCTTCATCTTATGATGAGGCTGCCACGGATCCTCGTTGGCAACAAGCTATGAAAGATGAGTTACAAGCTCTCATCGAGAATGAGACTTGGGATATTGTTCGCCTACCTCCCCATCGTAGACCCATAGGATGCAAATGGGTATTTAAGATCAAATACAAAGCAGACGGATCCATTGAACGTAACAAGGCCAGATTGGTTGCGAAGGGATTCACCCAGAAGGAAGGATTTGATTATATGGAAACTTTCTCTCCTGTTGCCAAAGAAGTCACCGTACGGTCCTTTCTTTCCATTGCCGCCATTCGTGACTGGCCTCTTCATCAAATGGACGTTCACAATGCTTTTCTACATGGAGATCTTGAAGAAGAGATTTATATGGATATTCCACCGGGATTTCGCAGACAGGGAGAGGGGAGTGTGTGTTGTCTCCGAAAATCCCTATATGGGCTCAAACAGGCTTCTCATCAATGGTATGCCAAGTTTACCAGTGCACTTACAACTGCAAAATTCCAGCAATCTAAGCATGACTATGCTTTATTCACATGGAAACAAGGTCCGTCGTCAATCTACTTACTTATATACGTTGACGATATACTCATTATGGGAAATGATGCGTCTGCCATTGAGAGATTCAAGGAGTATCTACATTCTACATTTCATATTAAGGATTTGGGATCTCCTAAATACTTTCTTGGGATAGAAATTGCGCGGTCAAATAAAGGCATATGTCTTAGCCAACGGAAATTCGTCTTAGAAATCGTGACAGAAGCAGGTTTGTCGGGATCTAGGCCGGCTGTTATTCCAATCGATAAGAATATCAAGTTAACAACAGCTGAATATGACCAAGGGTTGTCACCTGTAAAGAAGGATCCTTTGCTTAAAAATCCTTCTGCTTATCAAAGACTCGTTGGAAAGCTTATTTACTTGACCATGACTAGGCCAGACATTTCTTATGTAGTTCAAATTCTTAGTCAGTTTATGCATGCTCCGAAACAGTCTCACATGAATGCGGCATTGAAGGTCATTAAATACTTGAAAGGGTGTCCTAGATTGGGAATATTGCTATCTCGAGACAACAATATGGAGATGACAGCATACTGTGACACAGATTATGCTACTTGTCCCATGAGTAGAAGATCGGTCACAGGATTCTGTATAAAATTAGGGGACTCTCTAATTTCATGGAAGACAAAGAAACAATCGACCGTATCTTTATCATCCGCTGAGGCAGAATACCAAGCAATGGCGAAGACTGGTTGTGAGATAGTCTGGATAAGAGGCCTTCTTCAAGACCTTGGTGTACAGATGAAAGAGCCCACTGTCCTATTTTGTGATAATGATGCTGCGCTTAAGCTTGCAATGAACCCAGTATTCCACAAAAGGACAAAGCATATAGAGATTGATTGTCATTTCATCCGAGACAAGATCCAGAGTGGGGTGATTAGAACAAGAGGGATAAGAACGGCGGAACAACCCGTAGACATTTTTACAAAGGCATTATGTCAAAGGCAACATTCGTATCTGCTAAACAAGCTAGGCGTCTTCGATGTGTATAGACCGCCAAGCTTGAGGGGGAGCGTTGAAGATACTGTTGCTGATTGATCTTGATTGGGGGGAATATTTTATGGAATATTATGTATATGTTGACACCTAAATTTTTGGGGTTGATTTTTGCTAAATTAAAAGAATAATAGTAATAAAAAAATACACATGGCATATAGTTTAGAAATATTTTATTTTTATTTTGTTTTATTTTAGACTGTCGGTGAAGGAAAGATTTTTACATATTCTATTAAGATTTTTCACATATACTATTTTGTGCAAAAAAAAAAAACTAATTTTTGGATAGAACATGTGAAAAATAAAAAAGAGAATATTGCACGAGATGAGTATATTTCAACGATATATTTAGGGGTATCGTATGCGAACAAAAAAGAGAAGATATATACCGTGAAGATACGTTTTTTTAGACTTATAAAATACCTCGCGTGCAATTGAGTTTGGGGGCCACACATTTTTATACGGCCACATTGATGATTTTTATTGTCTCGACTCTCTAGGTCGAAAAATGGAAGTCAAGAGAGAACAAATTCTTCCTTCATCTTAGGGTTTTGCAGGTTTTCTTTTCGAGGTCAAAAAAATTGAATAAAAGAAAAAGAGAGAAAAGAGGTCTCGGTTCTTTGGGGGAAGGGAAAGAGTGAGCAGAAGCTTTTCTCTTCTGCTGAAAAGTACAACAGAGGAGGGCACGTGTGCAGCAGGAAAATAAATAAAAAGAGAAGGAAAAAAGACTCCTGTTCATCATCTTCTCCGCGTCATCCCTTGCTGCTCCTGCCTGCACTTGCGCGCCTTCGATTCCTTTGCCGACGCCCTCCAGTAGCCCTGTGTAGCTATCGGCTGCCACGCCCGCGACGCTTCGTTCGCGAACCCCGGCGCCCGAAGCTCGCGCCGCCCCAACGCTTCGCCACTGCCTCGCCAGATCTAGACGCCCCCTGCCGTCGCGATTAGCCCCAACGCCGGCGGATCCGAGCGGCCCCGCTCACCTCCACCCGACGTCATTGGATTCCAGCGACCCAGAGCCCCACCTTCGCTAATCCTGTTCTCAACCCGCGCCTGCATTGCCTACGTCCGTCGCTCGCCCGCGCGCACCGCGCCTAAGCACTGTCAACCGTAGCGCTCCTGCGTCGTGCCATGCCCCCCGCGTCGCCCCGTGCCGATCCCGAAGCCCCACAGTGCCGCGCCGCCGTCGCGTCGTCCTCCGGAGCCTCACCGGAACCCTTGCCGGAGATCCCTCCCCTCTCGCCGGCCGGTCTCCCACTTTTTCTTCTTTTTTGAAAAAAATAAAAGAAAAAAAAAAAAAATGGAAAAAAGAAGAATTAGGTAAATTTTATTTTCATTTTTTATTTTCTATCATTTATCTTTTGTTTTATTATTGTTGATATTGCATATAACTTGTTATTTTCAGTGTGATTATCCCTTTAATGTGAAATTGAAATTTCATGATATGAAATTCCTTGAAATTAGTGATTGTCAGTCCGATTTTCGCGCCTGAAATCCGACTCGCAATTACTTAAAAAATTGCCAATCCGATCTCCCGCTTGAGATCCGATTTGTGATTTATGTGAAAAATTGGCCAACACGATCTTATGCGCAAGATATGGTTCGTTAATTTGGGTATTAATTTCGCTTGATTTGCTATGGTGTTATTTGAATTAATTTTCTTTTAAAAAAATCATAAAAAAAGATATAGGTTAGAATTAGGGTTTGCATGTTTGGGAATTGAAATTTTATTTTAAATAAAAAAAATTAAAAAAAATCAATTGACTTAGGTTGTTAGTTTCTTTTAACTTTAAATTGCATGTTTAATTATTAGGCGATTGTTAATTTCGAAAATTAAAAAAAAAAGAAAAGGAAAATTAGGGTTAGGTTTGCTTTTCTTATTTTGCATGTTTAGGATAGAGATTTCATTTTGAATCATGAAAAAGAAAACAAAAAGAAAGCATATTCTTTTAGAATGTTAGTTTTATTATTTGATTTGCATGTTAAATTTTAATTTCGAAATTAATAAAAAAACAAAGAAAAATATCATGTATATATCATATAGGATTAGGGCATCTTTTGCACGTTATTGCATATTAGGGTAAGATTGCATGTTTAATTTTACTTCCTAATTAATTTTAAGTTTAGATAGATTTTTAGATAGATTGCATTCTAGGATTATTTGGGTTAAGATAAGATTTTAGTTTAAATTAGGATTTAGTTTAACCTAATTCCTAATATAAATTGAATAGGATCTTAATCTAGCTAGATAATTCTCACATTTTTTTAATTCCGAATTTCATATAAAAATACAAAAATGCCTTAGGTTAAATTAGTTTCTTTATTTAGGATAAAATGCATTCTTTAAGGAAAAAGAAAAGAAAAAATGTCATATGCACGTCATTAGGCTTAGATTCATTGAGATGCATGCTATTTAGTATATTTGCTAGGCCCATTTAATTAGAAATTACATGTCATTTGAATTATGTCATTTAGTTAATATTGCATTGCATATTACACGATTTTCATTAATTAAGTGAAAACAAAACAAAAGTTGTGTGTTAATTAGAAACCATATCTAGGGTTGTTGATGTGGATTTTAATTTAACATCGCAGATGCTTTTGTTGCTTTGAGGTAAGTTTACAATTTATTCATTGCTTTCTTGGGTGTTAAATTGATGGATTGCGCACCCGTATGATTGCCTCATATGTTAGGGAAATAGATTTAAAATCAATCCAAGCTGCTTGCCAAACATTTTTTTTAAATAAAGAATGGTACCGAAAGGGCATTAGAGAAATCTAGTGTAACCAAGTCCTCGTACCCATAGTCTCTAGTTCGTAGGAGTAAGGTAAACCTCCCGTTGCTTTACTTGGGTTTCTAATCGACCCATCAAAAATAGATTAGTGGCGACTCCTAGATAAAACCCACTTGCATATTAAAAACTTGAACACTAAGTCGCGAATTGGTATGGGCTTGGGAGAGCCCGAGTTAAGTCTAGGCTTAATAATCCATTAGCCAAATCATAGGTGGTTCACACCCGAAAAATTGGTCGCGACAGTATATCTTTGGGATATTATGTATATTTTTATTCCTTAGTTATTTAGACACTTTGTATTATAAATAGATTGTAATTACATACTGAAGATATATAGAAAGCAATACAATTCTCCCAAACCCTAAGCTTTCTACTTTTCTGACAATATCATCTTATTCATAACGATCACCACATTTACATAAATTTAAAATTAGTTTACTAGATCATTATTCTTCCTCAAATTAAACATCATTTGATTTCATCTATAAAATTTATTACTGTCGTCAACACAAAATACTAGTCTTCAAGTATTTTGCCAAATCTTACAATTCAATCCAATTTTCTGTTCACCATTCATAAATTTCAGATTTCTATTCACAATTTTTTTTTTCAAATTAACAATTATGCTATTAAACAATTCCAAATGGATTTTCCCGATAGAACATGCCCATATTCGAGGCCTCCGATTGTTAAGGCAAACTCTTAGCATGTCCTACGATCTCGACAGCTTAGGCAGCCATGCATAAGACTCATCACAGTATATGCCTTCTGAGGGAGAGCATATATAACTTGAAATGAAACGCAGTATGAGATTGGTGATAAGGAAGATTTATACAATTCATGTAAGCACAGAAAATCCATATCCCCATATGAAAAAGATCAATCCTTATACGATATTTATATTATATGAAATTTTATGAAACAACTGTCAATTATTCTAAAAATTTAATATGTTCGATGAATGCGTGATTTAATATGTAAATATTCTATCACGTTAGATACATGAAAAATCGAATCTATCAACCATTAACTTGTCCCCACGTTCTCCTCCCCCGTATTCCTCTTTTTCATTTTTTGCGATAACCTTGGGAGAAATCTCTTTCCCGTGCGTAGGCCAATAGCGGTGTCTAAACCACGCACTGCGATTTCACATGGACAAGCAACTTCCCGTGGGGCAATTCTCCCTTCAATGGAAGCGAGGGTGAGCATGCTACCAAAGAAAACCCCTACCCACTTCAATTGCCTCTGCCAACGTAGAATGGCAGATATTTTGGTCCCCAGAACTTCATCCCATAGTACGAGTTCATTACTGCAATAAAAGTGCGAGAGAACCTAAATTAGCTGTTTTCCTAGTTAGTAAGAATTATACACAGCTAGCTAGTTGGACCAACAAACAAATTGTTAAGCTTAGATAGTTTAGTGGATCAATCATAACCACGTGAGGATGTACTATTGTGGCCAATGCAGATCTAGACATAGTGCTCTTACACCCTCCCACCATCCCGATGCCTCGAGCAAGATTTAAACTATATTCTCTATTAAATTGCTGATCCGACGTCTGCCTGCAAGTTTGGACCACCTAGGACCTGATCGTTGAATGAAACTCAAAAGCGCTTGGTGCGGAAGCAAGATATAAGTTACGATTCTTCCTTTCATGAGCATCACAAAGGTTTTAATGGAATAGTGGAAGGGAATTTCACATTTTCGAACGTGGCCATAGATTTATCTGATAAAAGGTGAATGTACCATAAACAACCGAAAATGTTAGATCGTCGTATATCAAACTTATGATTCTTTCCTTTTTGGGGATGTCATGAATGTTTAATCTACTGTTTTTGGTCAAGAAACGATTCTTTTTGTGAAGAGTGATCTCTAATATAGAATCTCTCTAAGTTTACCTCGTCGGGAATATGCAGATGTCAACACACATGAGATGCATGATTCTTGGCTTCGGTGTCAACATCCAAGCTTACATGGTCCAAGAAGATGGGCATAAAAAGATCAAAAGAAGTTTCACCTAAGTAGGGATGAGAGTTAATTAGTGTGACTATGAGGAGAGACCAAAATTTGACTTAGGATAAGGTGTGAAGCACCAAATGTTGAAGGGCGCAAAAATAAAACATACCGTTCATTCTCCATATTGCTGTGGATACACTTGCATATTTGTCTTTAAATAGCTCTCATACTTAGAGATCGAATCAATGGAAGGTTTTTTGGGGATCGATTTACCCTAAAAACTTGACCACATTGATCCTTTGTTTAGTACATCTAGGCCGTTTGATTTTTTAATCGTTAATAAATGAGACTGAAGATCGTAATTTCACAATGTTGAACATGGTTATTAGATGTATTTTATAAGTACTTAGAGTTAATAAATCTAACGGTTTACTATATACATATGAAAGTCAGACCAGCTCACGGCAGGGTTCCATCTTTCGCTTTCCGTTATGCTTTAATGAAAGAAAAATTAGTTATAGATCAAGGATTGTTATATCCGACATACATTCTTTCATTTAACTTTATCATAGTTGAATTATATCATCTTTTTGCACTTGAGTAAAAAAAAAAAATTAGTTTGACCATGTTTTTGTCCATATCAAACCATAATATATACAGGTCATTCCCATTGTTCTTGTAGATACACTTACTTAATTTGCCTCTAATCAAAATAAATTGAGTATGTTTAGGGAACCTTCATGATTATATTACCTTGTTGTACAATTTTGAGTGATTGTCCAATTATCGAGAATATTTACCGCAATTCCAATTTTGACTTTTGTTGGTTGATAGTTCACGTAAAAGTTGTTATGGGATCACTCTGCGAATCACCTCATATGTCAATTAAACTCAAGAACCTCAATCAATTACTATTAATCATAACTATCAAAATCGTACTATTGGAAACTCAACTTGTACGATTTGATTAATTTTGACTCAAGGTGTTAATGAAACGACACCATAAGATGAATCGCTGAGCTTCTTAATCTCAAGCGAGTTTATTGATTCACCAAAGAATTTACACCTTGACATGTGTATATGGATTCAACAATTCAATTTTTCATACATTTTCCTAATTGTATGTTTACTGTTTATATTGTATTTTCATAGTTACAGTTTAATTACAAGTAAATTTTATACTTTAACACTATAATGGTAATTGAAAAATGACATGCAAAATATTTTCATTTACATTTGAACATAATCTTTATTTTTAAGAAAACAACGGGAAATTATCTTATATTGTTCATAATGATCACCACATGTACTTGAATTTAAGATTAGTTTACTAGATCTTTATTAGGCTCTAATTTTAAATATCATTTAACATTATCTATAAAATTTATAACTGTCATCAACACAAAATATTATTCTTAAGTATTTTGTCAAATCTTACGATTCAATTCAATTTTCTATTCACTATTCATAAATTTAAGATTTCCATTCACAATTTTTTTTCTCGATTTAACAATTATGCTATTAACCAAAGTCCAAATGGACTTTCCCAATAGAGCATGGGCATGCGCACATTCAAGGCCTTCGCTTGTCAAGGCAAACTCTTAGCGTGTCCTACCATCTCAACAACTAAGGCAACTGTGCACGAGACTCATCATGCTCATGAACAAGAGCATATATTGAAATTACATGCAATATGAGATATGTGATAAGGAAGAAGATGTATACAATTCATGTGCTTGTGGAAAGCTCGTCACATCATACAAAAAGATCAGTTGTTATACAATTTTTACATTCGATACATGAAATGTTGAATCTATTGACCATTAACTTGCTCCCATGTTTTCTTTTTCCGTGATTCTCTCTCTCGTTTTTTTTTTTTTTTTTTTGGTTAAGGGGTGGATAACCTTGCGAGGTTGCAGTTTCCTACGCGTATGCCGCTTGCGGCGTGTAAACCAACTCACGGAACATTCAAAAATCTCCAAACTTGCCACAGGGTGAGTCCACTGCGCTTTGGCTAAGTTCCAAACCTCCCACAGCGATTCCCTCTGGACAAGCAACTCCCCGTGGAGCGATTCTCCCTTCAATAGATGGAAGGATGAGCTAGTGGATATCTTGGTCCTCGGAACTACATCCCTCCGTAAGAGTTTTTACTACAATAAAAGTGCGAGAATTAATAAACATGTGGCTAAGAATTATCCCCCTGTAAGTGTTCGTAAGTGGATCAGTTAATAACCATGTGAGGATAAACTATTGCAGCCAAGCCAGATCTTGACATATTGCTCTTTCACCATCTTACCGTGTGGATGCACACACAAAATTGAAGCACTTCTCTGGTAAATCTCTGATCCGACTGCCTTCCTGTAGTTTGGATCATGCAGGACATGATCAATGGATGCAAGTCAAAAGTGGTTTGCAAGGACGCGAAACATGATCCATGATTCTTCCTTTCATCTGGCATCTTAAAGGTTTTGCATCGGAGGAGCTACTTCTCCGCATAGATAGAGACTATTAAGTGGCTAGGACATGGAGCACCAATTGATGAAAGGCTGTATAAATACGCAAATATATGGTCATGTTCATAATTATTTTGGATAGACTTGCACAACCTACTATAAATAGCACATACATTTCCATGCTTAAGGGTACTATCAATGGCAGGTTTTTTATTCTAGGATTGCTTTCCTCTATAAGCGAGACCATATGCATCCCCTGGGTTGTTACTCAACTATACAAGAAACATGGACATTCAGATTGTTAATGTTTTTGATCGATGGAATGAGGGACGGCAATATCATGATATCTAACTTGGCTATTACATGCACCCGATAGAAGCTCAAAGATGTATGTTCGAAAATATTAGATCATTGTGTATCTAACTTGTATATTCCTATAAGTTTTGAAATATTGAAAACTATTAATTTTGGAACGAGTTTTCACTTACATAAATTTGTAACGGTTTTTATCTACAATTAATATAAAATGTTTATGTAATGTTTGATAACAGTCATATAACAGCAATTCAAGGTGCGCGTGGTAACGCTTCTACTCCAGGGAAAAGATTCTTTTTAGAAATAATTTATCTGCAATTAATATAAACTGTTTATGTAACGTTTGATAACTGCCATATAACAGCAATTCAAGGTGCGCATGGTAACGCTTCTACTTCGGGGAAAAGTTTTTTTTCATAAATAATTGTTTTCTATTTCTACTCTGGGGAACAATTTCTGAGTAAAATAAGATGTTTGGTAACTACACAAAATTTCTATTCTTGAAATAAAAAAAGAATAGAAATGCGTTTGGTACGATTTTTTTATTTTTTGTATTTATTCGTTTTTCATTTTTGCTCACGAATCGCCGACCGTCGCTTACCACTGCCCGTTGCCGTCGCTTGCCACCCGTGGCCGTCGATCGCCGTCTGCCACCGTAGGACCGACTGCCGGCCGTCACCGCTGACCGTCGGCCCACGACCGTCGCCCACAGCACAACGACGGTCGGCGGTTTGCGGCGGCCGGTGGGTTGTGGGCTGGTGGTCTGGTGGTCTTGGTGGCCATGGAAGGCGACGAACGGCGGTTGGGCCGCGGCAACAGTTGGTGGCTAGCGGTCAGCGATCGGTGGCGGTTGTCGGCGGTCGGGGGTGGCCGGTGGGCTGAGGGTGGCAGCAATGACGATTAGGCGGTGGTGGTCGACGGCGGCTGGCCGGAGGTGGCTGGAGGTGGCCGACAGTTGGCAGGTGACTTTACATTTAAGGCCTATTTGGTAACCGATCAATTATTGATTATTCCTATTCTTTTGTCTCTCAGAGCCAAAAAAAGAAGAAGAAGAAGAAGAAGAAGAAGAAGAAGAAGAAGAAGAAGAAGAAGAAGAATATAAGGTCAAGGGAAATAATTTTTGTTCATAAAAGGAGGGGGAGAGTTAATCAATGTAGCTACAAGGAAATAGTAGAATTTGACTTGGGATAAGGTGTGAACTTGTGAAGCACTGAAAGTTGAAAGTTTAAAGATAATGCCTATGTCGTGAGCTGTGTTGAGACAGGTTTAAGATTATGCCCATGAGCTTAGTGCAAATTGAATTCAATTTTTCTAAAGAGACTAATCTAACTAAAACTAAACTATAGAAAATCATGAATTTTCCTAAATCATGTGTATACTATGTAGATGAAACTAAACCAATTTTAATGCTAAAACCAGACATCCTAATTATGTCCTATTTTTCTAACCATTTTCCTTTTTTTTTTTTTTTAGTTTCGAATTCATTTATATATTTATATATTATTTAATTTTTTAAAGAATATTATTTCTATATCCGGAAGATAGTGGGCAACAGAAACGAGGCAAACCCCATCGTCAAGCCCTCTTTTAGTCAAAAAGACCTTCAAAGCCCATCTTTAAACACAGCTAACCTAGGCCCCATTTCTCACTGCAGCCACGTCAAGCCCATTCCACTATAATCAAGCGGAGTCCCTCACCACCGTCAGCCGCTAAACGTTTCACAAATACGAACCGAGTAGCACCAGTACGCACAGGACGCGAACGAGCCAAGCAGCAGTACCAATAACTTGATAGTCCCGTAAAAGTTATTATGGGATCACTTTTGAGTCAATTACTATTCATTATAGTTATCAAAATGGTACTGTTATAGACTAATCTCGTACGATTTGATTAATTTCGACTCATGGCCTTAGTGATATGAAATTGTAAGATGAATCGCTAATCTTCATAATCTCAAGCAACTTTATTGATTCACTAAAGAATTCTACACCTCGTCACATGTATATGGATTCAATGATTCAATTTTTTATACATTTACCTAATTTTATATTTACTATTTATATTGTATTTTCATAGTTACAGTTTAATTGGAAGTAAATTTTATACTTTAACGCTATAATGGTAAATGGAAAATGACATACGAAACATTATAATTTATATTTGTACTTGATCTTTATTTTTGGGAAAACAACGGGAAATTAAGTCATCTTGTTCTTGACTATCATCATATCTACTTGAATTTAAGATTAATTTACCAGATCTTTATTGTACTCAAATCTTAAATATCATTTGATTTATCTATAAAATTTATAACTGTTGTCAACATAAAATACAAGTCTTAAGTATTTTGTCAAACCGTACGGTTCAATTTGATTTTCTATTCACTATTCATAAATTTAAGATTCCGATTCATAATTTTTTTTTCTTGATTTAACAATTATGCTCTTAATCAAAGTCCAAATGGACTTTCCCGATAGAGCATGGGCATGCGCACATTCGAGGCCTCCAATTGTCAAGGCAAACTCTTAGCGTGTCCTACCATCTCTCAACAACTTAGGCATCCATGCACGAGACTCGCTGTGCTATATGCTCTGTGAAAGAGAGCATACATTGGAATGATAGGCAATATGAGGTATGTGATACAGAAAAAGATGTATACAATACATTTGCTTATGAAAAGTTCGTCACACCACCAAAAAAAAAAAAAAAAAAAAAAAAAGATTGGCCGTCATACAATCTTTTCTTCTCTTCTTCCATGTTCCCTACGCGTATGCCTATTGCGGCATGTAAACGACCTCACAGAACGTAGTAGGAGCTCCAAACTTGCTATAGGGTGAGTCCACTCTAGTTCGTTTCGGTTCCAAACCTCCCACCGTGATTTCCGCTGGACAAGCAACTTCCCGTCGGGCAATTCTCCCTTCCATAGAAGTCATGATGAGTAGCTGGATGTCTTGGTCCCCAGAACTTCATCCCCCCATAAGAATTCATTACTGCAATAAAAGTGCAGAATTAATAACCATGTGGCTAAGAATTATCCCACTGTAAGAGTTCGTTAGTGGATCAATAATAACCATGTGAGGATGAACTATTGCGGCCAAGCCAGATCTTGACATACTGCTCTTTCACACTCTTACCATCACATTGCTTCAACCAAGGTTGAAGCACTTCTCTGGTAAATCGCTGACCCGACTGTCCGCTTGCAAGTTTGGATCGTGCAGGATCGCTGGACGCAAATCAACAGTGGTTTGCGGGGAAGCGAAACACGATCCATGATTCTTCCTTTCATTTGGCATAATAAAGGTTTTGCATCGAAGGCACGACTTCTCCGCATAGATAGAGACTATCAAGATAGAATACCAACTGATGAAAGGCTGCATAAATACCCAAATTTATGGTCATGTTCTTTATTGCTGTGGATAGACTTGTACAACCTACTTCATATAGCACATATATTCCCATGCCCAGAGGTATTATCAACGGCAGGTTTTTTATTCTAGGATTGCTTTCCTCAATAAGCGAGACCATATGCATCCCTTAGGTTGTTAATGTTTTTGATCGATGGAATGGTGGACGGCAATTTCATGACATCTAACTTGGCTATTACATGCATCCGATAAAAGCTCAAAGATATACAACTGCAAATATTAGATCATTTTGTATCAAACTTGTGTATTTCAATAAGTTTTGAAATATTGAAAACTATAAATTTTGTAACGATTTTTTTAACGTCATCAATTTGTAACGGCTTGTTTCTACCATTAATATAAAATGGTTTTGTAACGTTTTATAACGGTCATATAACGGCTATTTAACGGCCATGTAACGACTTTATTATGGCTTTGTAATGTTTTGTTTATTTTTTCATAAACCCTTCATTATTTTACAACGGATTTGTAACATTTTTTTAATGACTTTCTCTTTCTTGTTTGGATATAAATTAAACTTCAAACCACAATCTTTTACGATACAAGGAATTCTCATATGCATCCCTTAGGTTGTTACTCGACTAAACGAGAGAATTGAAACATGGACGTTCAGATTGTTAATGTTTTTGATCGATGGAATGGTGCAAGGCAATTTCACGACATCTAACTCGGCTATTACATGCATCCGATAAAAGCTCAAAGATATACAACTGCAAATATTAGATCATTTTGTATCAAACTTGTTGTGTATTTCAATAAGTTTTGAAATATTGAAAACTATTAATTTTGTAATGATTTTTTAACGTCATCAATTTGTAACGGCTTGTTTTTGCCATTAATATAAAACAATTTTGTAATGTTTTATAACGGTCATATAATAGCTATTTAACGGCCATGTAACGACTTTATTACAGCTTTGTATTGTTTTATAACAGTCATATAATGGCTATTTAACGGCCATGTCTGACCAAAAAAAAAAAAAAAAACAGCCATGTAACGACTTTATTACAGCTTTGTAATGTTTTTTTTTTTTTTTCATAAACCCTTCATTCTTTTACAATGGATTTATAACGGTTTCTTAATGACTTTCTTTTTCTTGTTTGAATATAAATTAAACTTCAAACCACAATCTTTTAAGATACACGGAATTCTCATATCATTCCTTTTTCTTTTAGCTAAGCATTACTCCTATTCATTCTAATATTCAGTGCGGTGTGTTGTATCTTGGGAGGACACTAGAGCCTTACGCACTGAGTTTCGTACTTCAACGGCGGAATTATTCTTAAGGACAGTGATTACACATCTCGGACGATTAATCTTATTTTATCATCTTTTCCAACCGATTTCCAACATTTGTTATTTTTAATATTATATAATATTTCTCTAACAAAACTTGTGATTCCTTCCTTTTGTATGAACAAGCAAAGGAAAAAATGCGAGAAATATATGTGTCATTATAGGAAATTTGCCCAGTAATGAAAATTCTCACGCTATAAAAGTATTTATAGCACGGATCTGCAAATGACTTAGTATGTTTTATGTATCGTTGATACTACAATTTTTTTTATATAAAAAATAAGAGCTTTATTTGCAAAGGACTATCAAGTACAAAAATGGTTGTAATTTTTACGAGGCATAATACCATAATTGTTTACCTCGTTTTCTATTTTGTATTTGAACACTTCTTTAGCCCAATTACTGTTTGTTTCGTACATGATGCCTTCGAGATGGAGCTACTTCAACAAAATCCTCTTGTGAACTGCATCGACCTTTTGCCCAAAATGCACATTTATATAAGTTTGCGAAACCATATTATGGATCATATGTCAAACAAAATAAGCATAACTTACTTGTCTCCACATAAATATCAAACCAGTGTGTCCGTCTAAGAGAGGGAGAGACCTATGGGATTAAGCTGGATATTTTAAATTCTCTTGAATTAAATTATAATTGTACTTTTTTTTGGTAAAGAAATGATTATATTAAGAGAAAATATCTGAAAATCTTGCATCTACATCAGTTGGAGACATACCTCCAATACAATATGTAAGCAAACTATTAGGAAAAATAACAAAAAAGTTGTAAACTTATTATATTTGTATCAGTTCGGTCATAAACCTTTGATTTAGCCAATTTAATTTGAAATATTTTGATGATTAACCAATTTTGGCAAAAAATCAATAACATGGACGTCAACAGTACCACGTGAGACGGCCAGTGCTAGCGTAATTTTCTAAATTTTTTAATAATTGTTTCGTTTCCTTTTTTTTCTACAAAGTCTGGCAACCTCACCGGCCACTACTTCACACTTCCATTGGACAAGCTTCAAAGCAACATAGCCTTGATCTCGCTTCCATCCTATTGCACCTGAGAGCATCAGCGCATCCTTCAGCCTCCCCAAACGGTTCTTCCATTTTCACTTCTCGGAACTCCTTCATGCTCCTCCTGCAAACTTCAAGAACAGGATTTAATAAGTGACAACAGCCAGCAGACGACATATTTGGTCGGTTCTCCGCATCTTTTTGCACGCACGACACTCCAATGCGGATACAATTCGACGCTTGAAATTCGTCACACGTATATGGATCCAATGATTTGATTTTTCATACATTTACCCAAATGTATGTTTACTATTTATATTGTATTTTCATAGTAACAAATTAATTAGAAGTAAATTTTGTACTTTAACGCTGTAATGGTAAATGAAAAATGACATACAAGACATTGGAATTATATTGCAACGCTATTTTTATTTATAAGAAAACAATTGGAAATTATATCATCTTATTCATAACGATCACCACATTTACATAAATTTAAAATTAGTTTACTAGATCATTATTCTTCCTCAAATATTAAACATCATTTGATTTTATCTATAAAATGTATAACTGTCGTCAACACAAAATACTAGTCTTCAAGTATTTTGCCAAATCTTACGATTCAATTCAATTTTCTGTTCACCATTCATAAATTTCAGATTTCTATTCACAATTTTTTTTCTCAATTTAACAATTATGCTATTAAACAATTCCAGTTGGATTTTCCCGATAGAGCATGCCCACATTCGAGGCCTCCGATTGTTAAGGCAAACTCTTAGCATGTCCTGCCATCTCGATAGCTTAGGCAGCCATGCATAAGACTCATCACAGTATATGCTCTCTGAGGGAGAGCATACATAACTTGAAATGAATCGCAAAATATGAGATTGGTGATAAGGAAGATGTATACAATTCATGTAATAATGAAAAATCCATCACCCCATATGAAAAAGATCAAGCCTTATACAATATTTATATATGAAATTTTATGAAGCGACTGGCAACTATTCTAAAAATTTAAGATGTTCGATGAATGTGTGATTTAATATGTAAATATTCTATCACGTTAGATACATGAAAAATCGAATCTATCAACCATTAACTTGTCCCCACGTTCTCCTCCTCCGTATTCCTCTTTTCATTTTTTGCGATAACCTTGGGAGAAATCTCTTTCCTGTGCGTAGGCCAATAGCGGTGTCTAAACCACGCACTGCGATTTCACATGGACAAGCAACTTCCCGTGGGGCAATTCTACCTTCAATGGAAGCGAGGGTGAGCATGCTACCAAAGCAAACCCCTACCCACTTCAATTGCCTTTGCCAACATAGAATGGCGGATATTTTGGTCCCCAGAACTTCATCCCAAAGTAAGAGTTCATTACTGCAATAAAAGTGCGAGAGAACCTAAATTAGCCGTTTTCCTAGTGAGTAAGAATTATACACAGCTGGCTAGTTGGACCAACAAACAAATTGTTAAGCTTACATAGTTTAGTGGATCAATCAGTAACCACGTGAGGATGTACTATTGTGGCCAATCCAGATCTAGACATAGTGCTCTTTCATCCTCCCACCGTCCCGATGCCTCGAGCAAGATTTAAGCACTTCTCTATTAAATTGCAGATCCGACGTCTGCCTGCAAGTTTGGACCACGTAGGACCTGATCGTTGAATGAAACTCAAAAGCGATTGGTGCGAAAGCAAGATATAAGCTACGATTCTTCCTTTCATGGGCATCACAATGGTTTTACATTGACGGAGCAACTTCTCTACATAGATAGAGACTATCATGTGGATAGACTTGCCCAACCTACTATAGATAGTACACACATTCCCATGCTCGGAAGTATTATCAAAGACAGGTTTTATTTCTAGGATTCCTTTCCTCCAGATGCCAGACCATATGCATCCCCTAGGTTGTTAGTTGACTATTTGAGAAACTTGAAACATGCATATTTAGATTGTTAACGATTTTGATCGATGGAACAGTGGAAGGGAATTTCACATTTTCGAACGTGGCCATAGATGTATTTGATCAAAGGTGAAAGTACCATAAACAACCGAAAATGTTAGATCGTCGTATATCAAACTTATGATTCTTTCCTTTTTGGGATGTCATGAATGCTTTTTTTTTTTTTTTTTTTGTCGGTCCTACTCTACTCCTGTTCTAACTCTCACTCTCAGACTTTTGCCCTGCCTCCTTTGCATGGCGTGGGAGTCGAAACCCACTCCTGAAACTAATTCGTCCCCACCCCAACCCCCCTGAGAAGGTGAGGATTTGAACCCCCATCACCCCCTTCCATGTTGGAAGGGTGGCTACTGGGGTAAACCCGAGCGGTTGGATGTCATGAATGTTTAATCTACTCTTTTTGGTCAAGAAACGATTCTTTTTGTGAAGAGTGATCTCTAATATAGAATCTCTCTAAGTTTACCTCGTCGGGAATATGCAGATGTCAACACACATTCTTGGCTTCGGTGTCAACATCCAAGCTTACATGGTCCAAAAAGAAGGGCATAAAAAAGATCAAAGGAAGTTGTTCACCTAAGTAGGGATGAGAGTTAATTAGTGTGAATATGAGGAGAGACCAAAATTTAACTTAGGATAAGGTGTGAAGCACCAAATGTTGAAGGGCGCAAAAATAAAAAATACCGGTCATTCTCCATAGTGCTATGGATACACTTGCATATTTGTCTTTAAATAGCTCTCATACTTAGTGATCGAATTAATGGAAGGTTTTTTGGGGATCGATTTACTTTAAAAACTTGACCACATAGATCCTTTTTTTTTTTTGGTGAAAGGTAATAAATAGATTGAGAAAGATCAACTGAACAAAAAGATCACGACATCAAAACCCACACTTAAAACAACAGATCATAATGAGTGGAAGGATGCCGGGATATAAAAGCCACAGTCGTGGCAACCCACTAACAACTAGAAAGGAAAGGCACGACATGAACAACCGGCGAACAGATACAAAACGCCCTCCGAAAGGGAGTGAACCATCCTCAGGATGAAAGGAAGGGAATTAATGCTCCCCATAAGAGATGACTGGGTCAATGCCCTAACTCCACTGCAGCCTTCTATTCCTGATGTTATCCTCAACATTCCTAATAGTAATCACCTTATCTTTGACCACTTTAAAGAGATGGTTCTTCATAGTCGGGACAGAAAGAGGCTGTTCTCTGAGGAGAATGATGTTCCTATTATTCCAAATAATATGACACAGCGCTCTGAAGGAAAATCGAGCTATGCACTTATAAAACTCCTTTCCCATAAGCATGGTGGTGGCCCAATGGAGATTATCCTTCCACGACCTATTGCACCTGTTTCACATAAATCCTTTGTTTAGTGCTTATATATTCAAGAAAACTAAAATCTGGGCTGTTTGATTTTTTAATCGTTAATAAATGAGACTGAAGATCGTAATTTCACAATGTTGAACATGGTTATTAGATGTATTTTATAAGTACTTAGAGTTAATAAATCTAACGGTTTACTATATACATATGAAAGTCAGACCAACTCACGGCAGGGTTCCATCTTTTGCTTTTCGTTATGCTTTAATGAAAGAAAAATTAGTTATAGATCAAGGATTGTTATATCCGACATACATTCTTTCATTTTACTTTATCATAGTTGAATTATATCATCTTCTTGTACTTGAGTAAAAAAAGTAAATATAGTTTGACCATGTTTTTATCCATATCAAACCAAATTATATACAAGTCATTCCCATTATTCTTGTAGATACACTTGCATAATTTGCCTCTAATCAAACTAAATTGAGTATGTTTAGGGAACCTTCATGACTATATTACCTTGTTGTACAATTGTGAGTGATGGTCCAACTATCGAGAATATTTACCGCAATTCCAATTTTGAGTTTCCTTGGTTGATAGTTCACGTAAAACTTATTACGGGATCACTTTGCGAATCACCTCATCTTTTAATTAAACTCAAGAACCTCGATCAATTACTATTAATCATAGCTATCAAAATCGTACTATTATAAACTCAACTCGTACGATTTGATTAATTTTGACTCAAGGCCTTAATGATACGAAACTATAAGATGAATCATTGATCTTCTCAATCTCAAGTGAGTTTATCAATTCACCAAAGAATTTACACCTCGACATGTGTATATGGATTCACAATTCAATTTTTCATACATTTACCTAATTGTATGTTTACTATTTATATTGTATTTTCATAGTTACAGTTTAATTAGAAGTAAATTTTATACTTTAACGCTACAATGGTAATTGAAAAATGACATGTAAAACATTATCATTTATATTTGAACGTAATCTTTATTTTTAAGAAAACAACGGGAAATTATCTTATATTGTTCATAATGATCGCCACATGTACTTGAATTTAAGATTAGTTTACTAGATCTTTATTAGGCTCAAATATTAAATATCATTTAATATTATCTATAAAATTTATAATTGTCATCAACACAAAATATTATTCTTAAGTATTTTGTCAAATCTTACGATTCAATTCAATTTTCTATTCACTATTAATAAATTTAAGATTTCCATTCACAATTTTTTTCTCGATTTAACAATTATGCTATTAACCAAAGTCCAAATGGACTTTCCCAATAGAGCATGGGCATGCGCACATTCGAGGCCTTCGCTTGTCAAGGCAAACTCTTAGCGTGTCCTACCATCTCAACAACTAAGGCAACCGTGCACGAGACTCATCATGCTCATGAACAAGAGCATATATTGAAATTACACGCAATATGAGATATGTGATAAGGAAGAAGATGTATACAATTCATGTGCTTATGGAAAGCTCGTCACATCATACAAAAAAGATCAGTTGTTATACAATTTTTACATTCGATA
The DNA here is from genome assembly GCA_014182565.1 of Eucalyptus marginata. Classification (NCBI taxonomy): domain Eukaryota; kingdom Viridiplantae; phylum Streptophyta; class Magnoliopsida; order Myrtales; family Myrtaceae; genus Eucalyptus; species Eucalyptus marginata. The sequence continues at coordinate 21,716,277 of CM024589.1, read as the reverse complement.
CATGAAATGTTGAATCTATTGACCATTAACTTGCTCCCATGTTTTCTTTTTCCGTGATTCTCTCTCTGGTTTTTTTTTTTTTTTTTTTTGGTTAAGGGGTGGATAACCTTGAGAGGTTCCTGTTTCCTACGCGTACGCCGCTTGCAGCGTGTAAACCAACTCACGGAACATTCAAGAATCTCCAAACTTGCCACAGGGTGAGTCCACTGCACTTTGGCTAAGTTCCAAACCTCCCACAGCGATTCCCTCTGGACAAGCAACTTCCCATGGAGCGATTCTCCCTTCAATAGATGCAAGGATGAGCTCGTGGATATCTTGCTCCCCGGAACTACATCCCTCCGTAAGAGTTTTTACTGCAATAAAAGTGTGAGAATTAATAAACATGTGGCTAAGAATTATCCCCCTGTAAGTGTTCATAAGTGGATCAGTTAATAACCATGTGAGGATAAACTATTGCAGCCAAGCCAGATCTTGACATACTGCTCTTTCACCATCTTACCGTGTGGATGCACACACAAAATTGAAGCACTTCTCTGGTAAATCGCTGATCCGATTGCCTTCCTGTAGTTTGGATCATGCAGGACATGATCAATGGATGCAAGTCAAAAGTGGTTTGCAAGGAAGCGAAACATGATCCCTGATTCTTCCTTTCATCTAGCATCTTAAAGGTTTTGCATCGGAGGAGCTACTTCTCCGCATAGATAGAGACTATTAAGTGGCTAGGACATGGAACACCAATTGATAAAAGGCTGTATAAATATGCAAATATATGGTCATGTTCATAATTATTTTGGATAGACTTGCACAACCTACTGTAAATAGCACATACATTTCCATGCTTAGGGGTACTATCAATGGCAGGTTTTTTATTCTAGGATTGCTTTCCTCTATGAGCGAGACCATATGCATCCCCTAGGTTGTTACTCAACTATACAAGAAACATGGACATTCAGATTGTTAATGTTTTTGATTGATGGAATGAGGGACGGCAATATCACGATATCTAACTTGGCTATTACATGCACCCGATAGAAGCTCAAAGATGTATGTTCGAAAATATTAGATCATTGTGTATCTAACTTGTATATTCCTATAAGTTTTGAAATATTGAAAACTATTAATTTTGGAACGAGTTTTCACTTACATCAATTTGTAACGGTTTTTATCTGCAATTAATATAAAATGTTTATGTAACTTTTGATAACAGTCATATAACAGCAATTCAAGGTGCGCAACGCTTCTACTCCGGGAAAAGTTTCTTTTTAGAAATAATTTATTTGCAATTAATATAAATTGTTTATGTAACGTTTGATAACGGTCATATAACAGCAATTCAAGGTGTGCATGGTAACGCTTCTACTTTGGGGAAAAGTTTCTTTTCAGAAATAATTCTTTTCTATTTTTACTTTGGGGAACAATTTCTGAGTAAAATAAGATGTTTGGTAACTACACAAAATTTCTATTCTTGAAATAGAAAAAGAATAGAAATGCGTTTGGTACGATTTTTTATTTTTTGTATTTATTTGTTTTTCATTTTTGCTCACGGATCACTGCCCGTTGCCTACCACTGCCCGTTGCCACCGCTTGCCACCCGTGGCTGTCGATCGCCGGCTACCACCGCAGGACCACCGGCCATCGGCCCACGGCCGCCGCCCATAGCTCAACAACGGTCGGCGGTTTGCGGCGGCCGGTGGGCTGTGGGCGGCGGTCGTGGGCTGGTGGTCCTGCAGCGGTGGCCATGGAAGGTGACGAACGGCGGTTGGGCCATGGCAACAGTTGGCGGCCGGCGGTCGGCGATCGATGGCGGTTGTTGGCGGTCAGGGGTGGCCGATGGGCTATGGGTGGCAACAATGACGATCAAGCGGCAGCGGTTGACGGCGGCCGGCCGGAGGTGACCGGAGGTGGCCGACGGTTGGCAGGTGACTTTACATTTAAGGCCTATTTGGTAACCGATCAATTATTGATTATTCCTATTCTTTTGTCTCTCAGAGCCAAAAAAAGAAAAAAAAGAAAAAGAAGAATAGAAGGTCGAGGGAAATAATTTGTTCATAAAAGGAGGGAGGAGAGTTAATCAATGTAGCTACAAGGAAATAGTAGAATTTGACTTGGGATAAGGTGTGAAGCACTGAAAGTTGAAAGTTTAAAGATAATGCCTATGTCGTGAGCTGTGTTGAGACAGGTTTAAGATTATGCCCATGAGCTTAGTGCAAATTGAATTCAATTTTTCTAAAGAGACTAATCTAACTAAAACTAAACTATAGAAAATCATGAATTTTCCTAAATCATGTGTATACTATGTAGATGAAACTAAACCAATTTTAATGCTAAAACCAGACAACCTAATTATGTCCTATTTTTCTAACCATTTTCCATTTTTTTTTTTAGTTTCGAATTCATTTATATATTTATATATTATTTAATTTTTTAAAGAATATTATTTCTATATTCCGGAAGATAGTGGGCAACAGAAACGAGGCAAACCCCATCGTCAAGCCCTCTTTTAGTCAAAAAGACCTTCAAAGCCCATCTTTAAATACAGCTAACCTAGGCCCCATTTCTCACTGCAGCCACGTCAAGGACATTCCACTATAATCAAACCAAGTCCCTCACCACCGTCAGCCGCTAAACGTTTCACAATACGAACCGAGTAGCACCAGTACGCACAGGACGCGAACGAGCCAAGCAGCAGTACCAATAACTTGATAGTCCCGTAAAAGTTATTATGGGATCACTTTTTGAGTCAATTACTATTAATTATAGTTATCAAAATGGTACTGTTATAGACTAATCTCGTACGATTTGATTAATTTCGACTCATGGCCTTAGTGATATGAAATTATAAGATGAATCGCTAATCTTCATAATCTCAAGCAACTTTATTGATTCACTAAAGAATCCACACCTCGTCACATTATATGGATTCAATGATTCAATTTTTTATGCATTTACCTAATTTTATATGTACTATTTATATTGTATTTTCATAGTTACAGTTTAATTAGAAGTAAATTTTATACTTTAGCGCTATAATGGTAAATGAAAAATGACATACGAAACATTATAATTTATATTTGTACTTAATCTTTATTTTTGGGAAAACAACGGGAAATTAAGTCATCTTGTTCATGACTATCATCATATCTACTTGAATTTAAGATTAGTTTACCAGATCTTTATTGTACTCAAATCTTAAATATCATTTGATATTATCTATAAAATTTATATCTGTCATCAACATAAAATACAAGTCTTAAGTATTTTGTCAAGCTGTACGGTTCAATTTGATTTTCTATTCACTATTCATAAATTTAAGATTCCAATTCATAATTCTTTTTCTCGATTTAACAATTATGCTCTTAATCAAAGTCCAAATGGACTTTCCCGATAGAGCATGGGCATGCGCACATTCGAGGCCTCCGATTGTTAAGGCAAACTCTTAGCGTGTCCTGCAAACTCTTAGCGTGTCCTACCATCTCAACAACTTAGGCATCCATGCACGAGACTCGTCGTGCTATATGCTCTATGAGCAAGAGCGTACATTGGAATGATAGCCAATATGGATTTGTCGTACGGAAAAAGATGTATAAGATACATTTGCTTATGAAAAGTTCGTTAAACCACCAAAAAAAAAAAAAAAAATGGCCGTCATACAATCTTTTGTTCTCTTCTTCCATGATTTCCGCTGGACAAGCAACTTCCCGTGGGGCAATTCTCCCTTCCATAGAAGTCAGGATGAGTACCTGGGTGTCTTCGTCCCCAGAACTTCATCCCCCCATAAGAATTCATTACTGCAATAAAAGTGCAAGAATTAATAACCATGTGGCTAAGAATTATCCCACTGTAAGAGTTCGTTAGTGGATCAATAATAACCATGTCAGGATGAACTATTGCGGCCAAGCCAGATCTTGACATACTGCTCTTTCACCCTCTTACCATCACATTGCTTCCACCAAGGTCGAAGCACTTCTCTTATATATGGATTCAATGATTCAATTTTTTATGCATTTACCTAAATGTATATTTACTATTATATTGTATTTTCATAGTTACAAATTAATTAGAAGTAAATTTTATACTTTAACGCTATAATGGTAAATGAAAAATGACATACAAGACATTGGAATTATATTTCAACGTTATCTTTATTTTTAAGAAAGAATGGGAAATTATCTTATATTGTTCATAATGATCACCACACCACATGTACTTGAATTTAAGATTAGTTTACTAGATCTTTATTAGGCTCAAATATTAAATATCATTTAATATTATCTATAAAATTTATAATTGTCATCAACACAAAATATTATTCTTAAGTATTTTGTCAAATCTTACGATTCAATTCAATTTTCTATTCACTATTAATAAATTTAAGATTTCCATTCACAATTTTTTTTCTCGATTTAACAATTATGCTATTAACCAAAGTCCAAATGGACTTTCCTAATAGAGCATGGGCATGTGCACATTCGAGGCCTTCGCTTGTCAAGGCAAACTCTTAGCGTGTCCTACCATCTCAACAACTAAGGCAACCGTGCACGAGATTCATCATGCTCATGAACAAGAGCATATATTGAAATTACACGCAATATGAGATATGTGATAATGAAGAAGATGTATACAATTCACGTGCTTATGGAAAGCTCGTCACATCATACAAAAAAGATCAATTGTTATACAATTTTTACATTCGATACATGAAATGTTGAATCTATTGACCAATAACTTGCTCCCATGTTTTCTTATTCCGTGATTCTCTCTCTCTCTCTCTGGTTTTTTATTTTTATTTTTTGTGAAGGGGTGGATAACCTTGAGAGGTTCCTGTTTCCTACGCGTACGCCGCTTGCAGCGTGTAAACCAACTCACGGAACATTCAAGAATCTCCAAACTTGCCACAGGGTGAGTCCACTCCGCTTTGGCTAAGTTCCAAACCTCCCACAGCGATTTCCTCTGGACACGCAACTCCCCGTGGAGCGATTCTCCCTTCAATAGATGCAAGGATGAGCTCGTCGATATCTTGGTCCCCGGAACTACATCCCTCCGTAAGAGTTTTTACTGCAATAAAAGTGCGAGAATTAATAAACATGTGGCTAAGAATTTCTAAGTAAAATAAGATGTTTGGTAACTACACAAAATTTCTATTCTATTTCTACTCGGGAACAATTTTTGAGTAAAATAAGATGTTTGGTAACTACACAAAATTTCTATTCTTGAAATAGAAAAATAATAGAAATGTGTTTGGTACAATTTTTTATCTTTTGTATTTATTCATTTTTCATTTTTGCTCACGGATCGCCGACCGTCACCTAACACTGCCCGTTGTCACCACTTGCCACCTGTGGCTGTCGACCGCTGGCTGCCGCCGCAGGACCGCTGGCCGTCGGCCCACGACCGCTGCCCACAGCTCAATGACGATCGGCGGTTTGCGGCGGTCGGTGGGTTGTGGGCGGCGGTTGTGGGCTGGCGGTCCCTGCGCGGCGGCCATGGAAGGCGACGAACGGCGGTTCGGCCGCAGCAACAGTTGGCGGTCGGCGATCGGTGGCGGTCGTCGGCGGTCGGGGTGGCCGGTGGGCTGTGGGTGGCAGCAATGACGATCGGCGGCGGCGGTCGGCGACGGCCGGCCGGAGGTGGCCGGAGGTGGCTGGCGGTTGGCGGGTGACTTTACATTTAAGGCCTATTTGGTAACCGATCAATTATTGATTATTCCTATTCTTTTGTCTCTCAGAGCCCAAAAAAAAAAAAAAAAAAGAAGAATAGAAATTCATTTAGTAATATCATGTAATTTTTCTACCTCTGGGAGCAAATTTATTCCCAAAATAAATTTAGAATAGAATCAACAAATATAAAAAAGTTACTCATTTGTTTTCCGGAACAATTCTAGAATCAAAATACTTTCTTTTCTTTTTTCTCTTTTCTTTTCTTCTTTTTCTTTTCTTCTTCTTCTTCCTCCTAAAGATAAGGTCCCACAATCTCGTCAGAGCCTCACCCAACCACGGTGAGGCTCACCCTCGCCAAACACTGCCACATCCGATAACGTTTTGCAGAAGGTCAGAATCTTGCGGTATGGGGGGCAAAAATAAGGAGAAGCAAAGTGATTGGCCGTGAACGTAAGCGCTTACATTCCACGTTCCACCAATCTCCCACAAGATTCACGAACCATCCATCGCACTCTTGTGGGCACGATCCCTTTGTGTCGATATTTCGCGGGGCATTCCAACAACCAAAACTCTGAATTATGGCGGCTCACCCCGCGTGCCTCGTAGATATTCTGTCTCAACCACCCGTCAAGAAAATCCTGCCCCAGTTCCCTCCTCCCTCCAGACCTCCCGAAACAGATGGGGTCGCGGGGACGTCTCTTTCGAGGGACGGGAAGAGATGTTTCGCCTTTTGCCACTCGACACTTGGACTTCGCTCTGCATGGTTGGTAATGCTGTTTTTGTCGGCTGGGTTAATAATCCGATTCTAGATTTGCTTCTTGCACCGTTGTGATCTGGGGAGGAGGGAAGATCGAAGACCGAAACAGGTGGCGGCCTAGGCGGCGACGGGGAAAAGAGTTTGCGAAGTTGGTTGCGGTCTGGGGAGGAGGATTTGCTTTCGACACGGCTTGATGCGATCCATAATGCATGTGTTTCATGACTCATGTGCTGTGCACATACTTATGATCGGTCGTGATTCGATTTTGAGCTCGATTGAAAGTGAAAAAGGAGAGCACCTTATAAACCCTGTTAATCCGTTGGTGAACGTATAAGTTAAAATCAAAATATCGTAGAGATTAAACCGATACCGTGGCCCGTGTTCAAAGAAGTCGAGCATAGTTTGATTTGCGGAGAAAGTTCATCATAATGAGCTGATTAATAATGGGAATTATGTGAGAACTAGGAAAGCTGAGGAAGAAATCTCTTACAGTAAAGGAATGGACATGCGCGTCTTGATGATTGCCAGTGCTGTTCATAAGCGCTTTCGAACTCCAAATCGAAGGACAACTGGACAGGCTCTTGGCTACTTGACCCAAAAAACGAAAGTGACCTGTGATTTGTCTTGGTTTTGGGTCAAAACTTTTGGCTGTGTGCTAGAAACACGTTTTAGGTCGGCCATTGCGTGTATAATTGCCCAGAACAGACGCATTCAACGTTTCCACGACGAATTAAGTGACCATCTCATCTTAAAGTTCACACAACTCACTATGCTTGATTCCTTTTATTATCACCAAACCACCTCAAATAATTTTCAAAATTACACATTCTGAGATATACCGACAATCAACTAAATCCAAGTACTCAAGGAAATCGGGTTCTTCTTCAACTCTGGTTAATGTCCTTACAGTATCATCATACATTCTGATTCTAATATCACCAACACCTACAACATCGCATTTACTGTTATCCTCCAACCACACTTTACTATTATACATGCATTGATAAGTAGTAAAATAATTTCTAGTTAATGTAGCATGAAATGAATAACCATAACCCATAACCCATTCATCAAATGACAAATAGTAAGTTATAGACCAAACAAAATCAACAACATTGAATTAATATCAACCCAAGGACACACGGGTGCCAAAACTTGGCACGAAAAAGAATACTTAAGTGTGAAAAGTTAGAAAATGACACTTAAGTGCCAAAATCGGAACAAAATGGATCGGTTAAGTGCCAATGGTGAGAAAATCCAACAAAAACACTGACGTGGCAATTTTCTGGCGAGCTTAATGCATAGCAACGTCATTTTGCACGCTGATGTGACTAGACAATGCTAAAACAATGTCATTTTGGTGCTAACGTGGTAAATAATTAATTAATTTTAATTTAAAACAAAAAATATATATTAAAAAAAATGAGGAGGAGGAGGAGGAGGAAGGTAGCCAACGGCTGAAGGCTCAACCCTCACCACCATTGCCTCCCCGTCATTGCTAGAAAGGTGGGGGAGGGTCAACTGGGGCTGCCAAGCCCTGGTCGGTGGTTGGCGACCCCAGCTAACTAGTGGTGAGGGCCTACGTGTCGCCCCAGCCAGTGGCAGCCTTTGGCCCCGCTGGGCAAGGATCGGCGACCTCGCAGGCCCTCATTGTCGATCAGTTGGAATTGTCGGGCCCCGGCCGACCCTCTCCCACCTTTCTGGCGACGGCGGGCAAGTAGCCCTCAGCCATCGGCTGCCTTCCTCCTCCTCCTCCTCCTCCATTTAAAAAAAAAAAAAATTGTTTAAAATTTAATCTAATTAATTTTTATATTAAAATTCGAATTGTACCAAAATGACGTCGTTTTTCTGTGTTTTTGTTGAGTCAGCCTTCCAATGAGCCACGTAAGCAAGAAAATTAATAAAAGTTGTTACGTAAGATTTCCAGTGGGGTTTGCCAGATGTGATACTCAAGTATCTCATTTTTCATAAAAAGAAATGGCACTTAAGTGTCACTTTCATAAATTTTGGCACTTAAGTATCCCATTATGCTAAGTTTTAGCACTTGGGGTGTTTTTTTTTGCCAACTAATATCAATAGTTCTGAGACCACATTAAATAATTTAAAAACTTAGGAATGACATTGCATTAAGGCCAAAATTCAGGAGTCATTTGTCATTTTTCCTTTATGAAATAGATATATTACTTAACATTGACGAGGCATTACAATTGATAAATCACTATTGACCATTTGCTATGAAATTCATATTACTTGACACCAAGTGTATATACATCTCACTGTTAATTGATCTGTTGTATCATGTGTCACTGTTATGTGACACATTCATTATATAAAATACATTCCCGTTCAAGTGATAATGAATAGAATTCTTTCCTCGGAGAAAATCCCAAAAAGGACCCTCACCTTTCATGTGTTGTCCTTTTATTTTTATTTTTATTTTTATTTTTATTTTCTGCATTTTGCATCATCTAAATCTAAATATCTTCATTATCAATTCTACTCTTCGGAAAGAGATTTTCTTTTCTGTCTCTCAATTACAATAGCTCTGCACCAAATAATGATAATTAATTCAAATAATCTTAAGTGAACCTATTGGCTATTTTGATCATTTGCCGCTTCTAATTAAAACCACTATAAAACACTACTCTTTGCTATCGAAATGTTGTTAGTGATTCTCACACGAGAAAAATACTATGTCCGCATTTGCAATTTAGACACAAAAAATGAGAAAACTGTTCAAAAGTCTTACACCTATTGTACTTTTGTCAATTCAATCCTAAACATTTTCACATTTTGTCAATTAAGTCCATCTGGCTAATTTTGATTGAAAATCGCTATCTTGAAAACTGAACGTCTTATACGTCATGATGGCGCTAACGTGGACATTTTTAATAATATTTTAATAACTCTTTTATTTTTTATATACATATATTTATCCTTCCTTTCCTTTTTTGGACTCAAGCTGGTGAGGGCGTTGCAGCCTTGCCCAAAGGGGTGAGAGCATCGTGGCCCTCATCTAGAGTTGGGGCCGACAAGGGTCACGATGCCCTCACCTTGCCCAGATCTAGCAAGGGCAACACAATCATTGCCAAATCTTGACATACTGCTCTTTCACACTCTTACCATCACATTGCTTCAACCTGGTTGAAGCACTTCTCTGGTAAATCGCTGACCAGACTGTCCGCCTGCCAATTTGGATTGTGCAGGATCGCTGGACACAAATCAACAGTGGTTTGCGGGGGAAGTGAAACACGATCCATGATTCTTCCTTTCATTTGGCATCATAAAGGTTTTGCATCGAAGGCACAACTTCTCCGCATAGATAGAGACTATCAAGATAGAATACCAACCGATGAAAGGCTGCATAAATACCAAAATATATGGTCATGTTCTTTATTGCTGCGGATAGACTTACACAACCTACTTCATATAGCACATATATTCCCATGCCCAGAGGTATTATCAACGGCAGGCTTTTTATTCCAGGATTGCTTTCCTCAATAAGCGAGACCATATGCATCCCTTAGGTTGTTACTCAAGTACACGAGGGAATTGAAACATGGACGTTCAGATTGTTAATGTTTTTGATCGATGGAATGGTGGACGGCAATTTCACGATATCGAACTTGGCTATTACATGCATCCGATAAAAGCTCAAAGATATACAACTGCAAATATTAGATCATTTTGTATCAAACTTGTTGTGTATTTCAATAAGTTTTGAAATATTGAAAACTATTAATTTTGTAATGATTTTTTAACGTCATCAATTTTTAACGGCTTATTTTTGCCATTAATATAAAATAGTTTTGTAATGTTTTATAACGGTCATATAATGGCTATTTAACGGCCATGTAACGACTTTATTACAGCTTTGTAATGCTTTTTTTTTCATAAACCCTTCATTATTTTACAATGGATTTATAACGGTTTCTTAATGGATTTAAACTTCAAATCACAATCTTTTAAGATACACGGAATTCTCATATCATTCCTTTTCTTTTAGCTAAGCATTACTCCTATTCATTCTAATATTCAGTGCGGTGTGTTGTATCTTGGGAGGACACTAGAGCCTTACGCACTGAGTTTCGTACTTCAACGGCGGAATTATTCTTAAGGACAGTGATTACACATCTCGGACGATTAATCTTATTTTATCATTTTTTCCAACGGATTTCCAACATTTGTTGTTTTTCATATTATATAATATTTCTCCAACAGCAAAGGAAAAGATTTAAGAAAAAAATGCGTCATTGTAGGAAATTTGCCCAGTAATGAAAATTCTCATGCTGTAAAAGTATTTATAGCACGGATCTGCAAATGACTTAGTATGTTTTACGTATCGTTGATACTACAAATTTTTTTTATAGAAAAATAAGAGCTTTATTTGCAAAGGAATATCAAGCACAAAAATGGTTGTATTTTTTACGAGGCATAATACCATAATTGTTTCTCTCGTTTTCTATTTTGTATTTGAACACTTCTTTAGCCCAATTACCGTTTGTTTAGTATATGATGCCTTTGAACTGGAGCTACTTCAACGAAATCCTCTTGTGAACTGCATCGACCTTTTGCCCAAAATGCACATTTATATAAGTTTGCGAAACCATATTATGGATCATATGTCAAACAAAATAAGCATAACTTACTTGTCTCCACATAAATATTAAACCAGTGTGTCGGTCTAAGAGAGGCAGAGACCTCTGGGATTAAGCTGGATATTTTAAATTCTCTTGAATTAAATTATAATTGTACTTTCTTTTTTTTTGGTAAAGAAAGGATTAGATTAAGAGAAAATATCTGAAAATCTTGCATCTACATCAGTTGGAGACATACCTCCAATACAATCTGTAAGCAAACTATTGGGAAAAATAACAATAAAGTTGTAAACTTATTGCATTTGTATCAATTCGGTCATAAACCTTTCGATTTATCCAATTTAATTTGAAACATTTTAATGATTAACCATGTTGACAAAAAAATTACTAACGTGGATGTCAGTAGTACCATGTGAGACAGCTGGTGCTAGCGTAATTTTCTAAATTTTTTACTAATTTTTTCTTTTCCTTTTTTTCTACAAAGTCTGGCAACCTCACCAGCCACTACTTCACACTTCCATTGGACAAGCTTCAAAGCAACATAGTCTTGACCTCGCTTCCATCCTATTGCACCTGAGTGCATCAGCGCATCCTTCAGCCTCTCGGAACTCCTTCGTGCACCTCCTGCAAACTTCAAGAAGTGACAATAGCCAGCAGACAACATATTTGGTTGGTTCTCCGCATCTTTTTGCACGCACGACACTCCAATGCGGATACAATTCGACGCTTGAACTTCGTCACACGTATATGGATCCAATGATTTGATTTTCATACATTTACCTAAATGTATATTTACTATTTATATTGTATTTTCATAGTTACAAATTAATTAGAAGTAACTTTAACGCTATGATGGTAAATGAAAAATGACATACAAGACATTGGAATTATATTTCAACGTTATTTTTATTTTTAAGAAAACAATGGGAAATTATATCATCTTATTCATAAAGATCACCCCATTTACATAAATTTAAAATTAGTTTACTAGATCATTATTCTTCCTCAAATATTAAACATCATTTGATATTATCTATAAAATTTATAACTGTCGTCAACAAAAATTATAGTCTTCAAGTATTTTACCAAATTTTACGATTCAATTCAATTTTCTGTTCACCATTCATAAATTTCAGATGTCTGTTCACAATTTTTTTCTCTCAATTTAACAATTATGCTTTTAAACAATTCCAAATGGATTTTCCTGATAGAACATGCCCACATTCGAGGCCTCCGATTGTTAAGGCAAACTCTTAGTGTGACATCCTAAAATTCGAGCCTCATAAGGGATGAATGAATGTGAATTTCGTCAATGCATTGTTGGTTGATCTCACTCGGAATTGATCACTCCTGAGATACTGACCTTGAGGAGAAAGGCTAATGAGGACAGAACCCGTACGACTAAAGAACTCGACCTGGGAAAACAACTTGACCGTGAGACTTGCGTGAGGATGATCCTGTAGATAGGCGGGGCCGATTCAAAGGACGACTAGAAGTTGATTCGCGGACAGAACATAATGGAACGACGGGTGATTCCGTTTACCGTTATCGAACCCGCGAACGACCCTATGTCGATCCTTAGTGATCGTGTACTTTGAAATAAGAATCTATCCTCCGTAATTTCATACAGTCAAGGACGTTCATGCATCGAGATGTCTTGAACGTGGTTTGGCACGAGTCGGTTACGCGTGAATCCTCTGAGCCGCCCGTCAGTCTGAGTTATAACCAAAATGGCATTAGGGCGAAATTGACATGGCAAGAGAACTTAGGGCCCGGACTTGAATTATGTGGGAATGTCCGGGACGGACGTTAGATGAAGCTGCTTCAAACAATCGACGAGTCAATTAAGCTGAGCAATTGGAAAAGGGATTTTCGGACCAAGGAAGCAAGCCCGTGAGGACGTGGGCCGGGCCAAGTCAGTGTGGGCCTAAAACAATCAAATGAGCCATTGGGCCAAACCAACTATTCATATTCTAAGCCCATGGACCAATTCTTAGCCTTTTCAAGCCCAACCAATTCCCAAGCCCATTCCTATTCATGGCCAAGCCCAATCCTTAGGCCCATCCACCAATTTCAGCCCAAGGTCAGATGTGTAATTTGTGCAAGGTGGAAATGACCAAATTGCCCCTAAAAGCATTTGGATAAGGGCAAAGGAAGAGAGAGAAGATGATGTCATGCATGGGGAATTGAAGTAGCCATTTAATGGCCTTAATGAGGAGTGCTTTCAGCCTTCACTTCACTCTCTCTCCCCCTCCTTCAGCCTCCAAGTCGACGGAGCTCTTTCTCCCTCGTTTTCCCTCTCCTTAAGTTTCTGCTCCAGCTGACCCTTAGGTGAAGAATCGAGTCAAAAGTGGTCTTCCCGGATGAATCAGAGAACGAGCCACCTATCACTGTGACCGGGAGAGACAGACCGTTCCAACGAGCCTAATTTCGTCCCGAAAGGAGCCCCCTTCCGTCCTGTACGGCCGTCGCAAGCCGCCGGTCGCCGGTCCGTCGGTCCGCCTGCAGCCTGGACTGTTTCGACTTTGCAGCCCATTTTCTTCCATTCCAACCATTCCTCCGCCCATCCTAACCTCCAGCAAGACCCCCAAGACCCCCGGGAGCCTCCGGTTGTCGACCAACCCCCTCGCCGGAGCTCCGGCCAAGCCGTTCAACTCAGTTTCTCCTCCGGCAGGGCTGTTTTTCAGTGTTTTCAGTGGGAGTCCGAGCTGTGGTTGCTGTGTTGAGCTTGGGACCGCCTTGGATCGTCGTGGTAGAGGTTCCGGTGCGTAGCCACCATTGTCGCCGCCATGTCGGTGTCTCTGGCCCGCTTAACGGGTGAGTTTAGCTCCTAATCCTTCGATTAGTGCCTAAACTTGCTTAGGGTTGGTTTAGTTAGATTTAATTCTAGTTTATGTGATTTAATTAAGTTTTATTAGCCCTAAGATAGGTGGTTAGATGGATGGATTAAATTAGTTTAGCTTAATCTTGCTTTATTTGCTTAATTGTGCTTATGTGTTTAATTAAGCTTGTTTTGCTTAATTAATTGTTTGATTGTTTTAATTAATGATTTTAATGATTTCTGAGTTTAATTTATCATTTATTAAATTCTGAAAATTTACTGTTCACTCGACACTATTCACGGTACTGTTCACGAGGCACTGTTCATGAGTTACTGTTCACGAGCACTGTTCACCCGAGAATGAAAGGTGTTTAATTTCATGTGTGTTTAATTCTATGAAGTGATTGGATGTGTTATTGCATAAACATCCGCATGAATTGAGTGACGATTTGTACAATTATGTGATGATTGTGAAGTTTTGGTATTTAACTTGAAAATACCCGGTGTCGGCTTTTGGCACCGTAATTGGTTTGTAGGACCAGTTTGAATTGATTGATTGATTGGATTGAAAAATTGAATTGATTTACATCATGTCAGCTTGTGCGAGCTATTATATAATATATGCTATAGCTTGTGCGAGCTATCATCTATGCATATATCAGCTTGTGAGAGCAATGATCGTTTATCAGCTTGTGAGAGCAACGATCCATATATCAGCTTGTGCGAGCTATCATCAATGCATATATCAGCTTGTGAGAGCAACGATCCATATATCAGCTTGTGCGAGCTATCATCTATATATATATCAGCTTGTGCGAGCTATCATCTATCTATCAGCTTGTGTGAGCTACCATCTATATATCTATATATATATATATATATATATATATATATATATATATATATATATATATATCAGCTTGTGCGAGCTACCATCTATATCAGCTTGTGAGAGCATGGCATCCATTCAGCTTGTGTGAGTAGTGATTGTATTGTTGGATGAATAGATGGTATGGTTGAATAGATGGTATGAATTGATAGATGGTGTCAATCGTATGGTATCAATTGGATTGATTGAATTGATGGACCCGTGTGATCGATTGATACGTGATGAGTGACGCAATATTGTGCAAGAACGCATGAGAATCATTGCATTGTTGATTCCGGTCATGCATGAGTTAAGCATATTGTTTATGGCACACACGCATGAATCGATAATGTGCAGAGTGTGGCAATGGCCGGGTGAGATCGCTGGTGACGCGACTCGTATGTGATTGATGAACTGTATCATCTAACAGTCATGTGCATTGCGTGTATCGTGCTGGATTATAACGTGCAGGGTATGGCATACCAGGTAAGGTTGTATGCGAATCGACTGTTGGTTGTTGCTTGTGGTGGGGTAGTTCTGGATAGATACCCTAGGTTGAGTTGGTGTACTAACCGGGGCTTAGGGGTGGAACTCGCTGAGATTTATATCTCACTGGTTATTGAATAACCATTTTCAGGTCCCTAGTGTGAAGAGCCAGGAGCTTGAAGCGGAAGGGTCAAGAGCATAGGTGGCTCAGTAATTCTTTATGACATAGACCTTCTGTATAAGCTTGAAGTGTTTATAAAAGTATATTTGATTTGAAATTGTTGTCCTGCTTTTCTATCCTATGTTTGTTGAGGTCAGGGGATTAGTAATTCGCTTCCGCATGTGCAATAAAAATGAAGGGTCGGCGACGAGTCCTGGGAACGTCGCAAAATTCTATCAACCACCGAGGGATGTGTACGTGCTCGAGGTTCGGGGCGTGACACTTAGCATGTCCTACCATCTTGACAGCTTGGGCAGCCATGCATAAGACTCATCACAGTATATGCCTTCTGAGGGAGAGCATATATAACTTGAAATGAAACGCAGTATGAGATTGGTGATAAGGAAGATGTATACAATTCATGTAATCACAGAAAATCCATCACCCCATATGAAAAAGATCAATCCTTATACGATATTTATATTATATGAAATTTTATGAAACGACTGTCAACTATTTTAAAAATTTAAGATGTTCGATGAATGCGTGATTTAATATGTAAATATTCTATCACGTTAGATACATGAAAAATCGAATCTATCAACCATTAACTTGTCCCCACGTTCTCCTCCTCCGTATTCCTCTTTTCATTTTTTGCGATAACCTTGGGAGAAATCTCTTTCCCGTGCGTAGGCCAATAGCGGTGTCTAAACCACGCACTGCGATTTCAAATGGACAAGCAACTTCCCGTGGGGGCAATTCTCCCTTCAATGGAAGCGAGGGTGAGCATGCTACCAAAGCAAACCCCTACCCACTTCAATTGCCTCTGCCAACATAGAATGGCGGATATTTTGGTCCCCAGAACTTCATCCCACAGTAAGAGTTCATTACTGCAATAAAAGTGCGAGAGAACCTAAATTAGCCGTTTTCCTAGTGAGTAAGAATTATACACAGCTGGCTAGTTGGACCAACAAACAAATTGTTAAGCTTACATAGTTTAGTGGATCAATCAGTAACCACGTGAGGATGTACTATTGTGGCCAATCCAGATCTAGACATAGTGCTCTTTCACCCTCCCACCGTCCCGATAACTCGAGCAAGATTTAAGCACTTCTCTATTAAATTGCAGATCCGACGTCTACCTGCAAGTTTGGACCACGTAGGACCTGATCGTTGAATGAAACTCAAAAGCGATTGGTGCGAAAGCAAGATATAAGTTACGATTCTTCCTTTCATGGGCATCACAAAGGTTTTAATGGAATAGTGGAAGGGAATTTCACATTTTCGAACGTGGCCATAGATGTATCTGATAAAAGGTGAATGTACCATAAACAACCGAAAATGTTAGATCGTCGTATATCAAACTTATGATTCTTTCCTTTTTGGGGATGTCATGAATGTTTAATCTACTGTTTTTGGTCAAGAAACGATTCTTTTTGTGAAGAGTGATCTCTAATATAGAATCTCTCTAAGTTTACCTCGTCGGGAATATGCAGATGTCAACACACATGAGATGCATGATTCTTGGCTTCGGTGTCAACATCCAAGCTTACATGGTCCAAGAAGATGGGCATAAAAAAGATCAAAAGAAGTTTCACCTAAGTAGGGATGAGAGTTAATTAGTGTGACTATGAGGAGAGACCAAAATTTGAATTAGGATAAGGTGTGAAGCACCAAATGTTGAAGGGCGTAAAAATAAAACATACCGTTCATTCTCCATATTGCTGTGGATACACTTGCATATTTGTCTTTAAATAGCTCTCATACTTAGAGATCGAATCAATGGAAGGTTTTTTGGGGATCGATTTACCCTAAAAACTTGACCACATTGATCCTTTGTTTAGTACATCTGGGCCGTTTGATTTTTTTAATCGTTAATAAATGAGACTGAAGATCGTAATTTCACAATGTTGAACATGATTATTAGATGTATTTTATAAGTACTTAGAGTTAATAAATCTAACGGTTTACTATATACATATGAAAGTCAGACCAGCTCACGGCAGGGTTCCATCTTTTGCTTTTCGTTATGCTTTAATGAAAGAAAAATTAGTTATAGATCAAGGATTGTTATATTGGACATACATTCTTTCATTTAACTTTATCATCGTTGAATTATATCATCTTTTTGCACTTGAGTAAAAAAAAAAAAAATAGTTTGACCATGTTTTTATCCATATCAAACCATAATATAGACAGGTCATTCCCATTATTCTTGTAGATACACTTGCATAATTTGCCTCTAATCAAACTAAATTGAGTATGTTTAGGGAACCTTCATGATTATATTACCTTGTTGTACAATTTTGAGTGATTGTCCAATTATCGAGAATATTTACCGCAATTCCAATTTTGAGTTTTGTTGGTTGATAGTTCACGTAAAAGTTATTATGGGATCACTCTGCGAATCACCTCATATGTCAATTAAACTCAAGAACCTCAATCAATTACTATTAATCATAGCTATCAAAATCATACTATTGTAAACTCAACTTGTACAATTTGATTAATTTTGACTCAAGGTGTTAATGATACGACACTATAAGATGAATCGCTGATCTTCTTAATCTCAAGCGAGTTTATTGATTCACCAAAGAATTTACACCTTGACATGTGTATATGGATTCAACAATTCAATTTTTCATGCATTTTCCTAATTGTATGTTTACTGTTTATATTTTATTTTCATAGTTACAGTTTAATTACAAGTAAATTTTATACTTTAACACTATAATGGTAATCGAAAAATGACATGCAAAATATTATCATTTATATTTGAACATAATCTTTATTTTTAAGAAAACAACGGAAATTATCTGATATTGTTCATAATGATCACCACATGTACTTGAATTTAAGATTAGTTTACTAGATCTTTATTAGGCTCTAATTTTAAATATCATTTAATATTATCTATAAAATTTATAACTGTCATCAACACAAAATATTATTCTTAAGTATTATGTCAAATCTTACGATTCAATTTAATTTTCTATTCACTATTAATAAATTTAAGATTTCCATTCACAATTTTTTTTTCTCGATTTAACAATTATGCTATTAACCAAAGTCCAAATGGACTTTCCCAATAGAGCATGGGCATGCGCACATTCAAGGCCTTCGCTTGTCATGGCAAACTCTTAGCGTGTCCTACCATCTCAACAACTAAGGCAACTATGCACGAGACTCATCACGCTCATGAACAAGAGCATATATTGAAATTACATGCAATATGAGATATGTGATAAGGAAGAAGATGTATACAATTCATGTGCTTATGGAAAGCTCGTCACATCATACAAAAAAGATCAGTTGTTATACAATTTTTACATTCGATACATGAAATGTTGAATCTATTGACCATTAACTTGCTCCCATGTTTTCTTTTTCCGAGATTCTCTCTCTCGTTTTTTTTTTTTTTTTTTTTTTTTGGTTAAGGGGTGGATAACCTTGCGAGGTTGCAGTTTCCTACGCGTATGCCGCTTGCGACGTGGAAACCAACTCACGGAACATTCAAAAATCTCCAAACTTGCCACAGGGTGAGTCCATTACGCTTTGGCTAAGTTCCAAACCTCCCACAGCGATTCCCTCTGGACAAGCAACTCCCCGTGGAGCGATTCTCCCTTCAATAGATGGAAGGATGAGCTGGTGGATATCTTTGTCCTCGGAACTACATCCCTCCGTAAGAGTTTTTACTGCAAAAAAAGTGCGAGAATTAATAAACATGTGGCTAAGAATTATCCCATGTAAGTGTTCGTAAGTGGATCAGTTAATAACCATGTGAGGATAAACTATTGCAGCCAAGCCAGATCTTGACATATTGCTCTTTCACCATCTTACCGTGTGGATGTACACACAAAATTGAAGCACTTCTCTGGTAAATCTCTGATCCGACTGCCTTCCTGTAGTTTGGATCATGCAGGACATGATCAATGGATGCAAGTCAAATGTGGTTTGCAAGGAAGCGAAAGATGATCCATGATTCTTCCTTTCATCTGGCATCTTAAAGGTTTTGCATCGAAGGAGCAACTTTTCCGCATAGATAGAGACTATTAAGTGGCTAGGACATGGAACACCAATTGATGAAAGGTTGTATAAATACGCAAATATATGGTCATGTTCATAATTATTTTGGATAGACTTGCACAACCTACTGTAAATAGCACATACATTTCCATGCTTAGGGGTACTATCAATGGCAGGTTTTTATTCTACGATTGCTTTCCTCTATAAGCGAGACCATATGCATCCCCTAAGTTGTTACTCAACTATACAAGAAACACGGACATTCAGATTGTTAATGTTTTTGATTGATGGAATGAGGGACGGCAATATCACGATATCTAACTTGGCTATTACATGCACCCGATAGAAGCTCAAAGATGTATGTTCGAAAATATTAGATCATTGTGTATCTAACTTGTATATTCCTATAAGTTTTGAAATATTGAAAACTATTAATTTTGGAACGAGTTTTCACTTAGATCAATTTGTAACGGTTTTTATTTGCAATTAATATAAAATGTTTATGTAACGTTTGATAACAGTCATATAACAGCAATTCAAGGTGCACATGATAACGCTTCTACTCCGGGGAAAAGTTTCTTTTCAGAAATAATTTGTCTGCAATTAATATAAACTGTTTATGTAACGTTGGATAACGGTCATATAACAGCAATTCAAGGTGCGCACGGTAACGCTTCTACTTCGGGAAAAGTTTCTTTTCAGATATAATTCTTTTCTATTTCTACTACGGGAACAATTTCTGTGTAAAATAAGATGTTTGGTAACTACACAAAATTTCTATTCTTGAAATAGAAAAAGAATAGAAATGCGCGTTTGGTACGATTTTTATTTTTTTTTGTATTTATTCGTTTTTCATTTTTTTTTCTCACGGATCGCCAACCATCGCTTACCACTGCCCGTTGCCGTCGCTTGCCACCGTGGCCGTCGACCGTCGGCTGCCACCGCAGGGACCGACCGTTGGCCGTCGCCGCCGATCGTCGGCCCACGACCGCCGCCACGCTCAACGACGGTCGGCGGTTTGCGGCGGCCGGTGGCCTGTGGGCGACGGTCGTGGGCTGGTGGTCCTGCAACGGCGGCCATGGAAGGCGACGAACGGTGGTTGGGCCGCGGCAACAGTTGGCGGCCGGCAGTTAGCAATCGGTGGCGGTTGTCGGCGGTCAGGGGTGGCCAGTGGGCTGTGGGTGGCAGCAATGACGATTAGGCGGCGGCGGTCGACGGCGGCTGGCCGGAGGTGGCCGGTGGCGGCCGACGGTTGGCTGGTGACTTTACATTTAAGGCCTATTTGGTAATCGATCAATTATTGATTATTCCTAATCTTTTGTCTCTCAGAGCCAAAAAAAAAAAAGGAAGAATAGAAGGTCAAGGGAAATAATTGGTTCATAAAAGGAGGGAGGAGAGTTAATCAATGTAGCTACAAGGAAATAGTAGAATTTGACTTGGGATAAGGTGTGAACTTGTGAAGCACTGAAAGTTGAAAGTTTAAAGATAATGCCTATGTCGTGAGCTGTGTTGAGACAGGTTTAAGATTATGCCCATGAGCTTAGTGCAAATTGAATTCAATTTTTCTAAAGAGACTAATCTAACTAAAACTAAACTATAGAAAATCATGAATTTTCCTAAATCATGTGTATACTATGTAGATGAAACTAAACCAATTTTAATGCTAAAACCAGACAACCTAATTATGTCCTATTTTTCTAACCATTTTCCTTTTCTTTTTCTTTTTTAGTTTCGAATTCATTTATGTATTTATATATTATTTAATATTTTAAAGAATATTATTTCTATATTCCGGAAGATAATGGGCAACAGAAACGAGGCAAACCCCATCGTCAAGCCCTCTTTTAGTCAAAAAGACCTTCAAAGCCCATCTTTAAATACAGCTAACCTGGGCCCCATTTCTCACTGCAGCCACGTCAAGCCCCTTCCAATATAATCAAGCCGAGTCCCTCACCACCGTCAGCCGCTAAACGTTTCACAAATACGAACCGAGTAGCACCAGTACGCACAGGACGCGAACGAGCCAAGCAGCAGTACCAATAACTTGATAGTCCCGTAAAAGTTATTATGGGATCACTTTTTGAGTCAATTACTATTAATTATAGTTATCAAAATGGTACTGTTATAGACTAATCTCGTACGATTTGATTAATTTCAGACTCATGGCCTTAGTGATATGAAATTGTAAGATGAATCGCTAATCTTCATAATCTCAAGCAACTTTATTGATTCATTAAAGAATCCACACCTCGTCACATTATATGGATTCAATGATTCAATTTTTATGCATTTACCTAATTTTATATGTACTATTTATATTGTATTTTCATAGTTACAGTTTAATTAGAAGTAAATTTTATACTTTAGCGCTATAATGGTAAATCAAAAATGACATACGAAACATTATAATTTATATTTGTACTTGATCTTTATTTTTGGGAAAACAATGGGAAATTAAGTCATCTTGTTCATGACTATCACCATATCTACTTGAATTTAAGATTAGTTTATTGTACTCAAATCTTAAATATCATTTTATATTATCTTTAAAATTTATAACTGTCGTCAACATAAAATACAAGTCTTAAGTATTTTGTCAAACCATACGGTTCAATTTGATTTTCTATTCACTATTCATAAATTTAAGATTCCGATTCATAATTCTTTTTCTCAATTTAACAATTATGCTCTTAATCAAAGTCCAAATGGACTTTCCCGATAGAGCATGGGCATGTGCACATTTGAGGCCTCCGATTGTCAAGGCAAACTCTTAGAGTGTCCTACCATCTCAACAACTTCGGCATCCATGCACGAGACTCGTCATGCTATATGCTCTGTGAGCGAGAGCATACATTGGAATGATAGGCAATGTGAGATATGTGATACGGAAAAAGATGTATCCAATACATTTGCTTATGAAAAGTTCGTCACACCACCCAAAAAAAAAAAAAAAGAAAAAAAGATTGGCCGTCCTACAATCTTTTGTTCTCTTCTTCCATGTTCCCTACGCGTATGCCTATTGCGGCATGTAAACGACCTCACAGAACGTAGTAGGAGCTCCAAACTTGCTACAGGGTGAGTCCACTCTAGTTCGTTTCGGTTCCAAACCTCCCACCGTGATTTCCGCTGGACAAGCAACTTCCCGTCGGGCAATTCTTCCTTCCATAGAAGTCAGGATGAGTAGCTGGGTGTCTTCGTCCCCAGAACTTCATCCCCCCATAATAATTCATTACTGCAATAAAAGTGCAAGAATTAATAACCATGTGGCTAAGAATTATCCCACTGTAAGAGTTCGTTAGTGGATCAATAACAACCATGTCAGGATGAACTATTGCAGCCAAGCCAGATCTTGACATACTGCTCTTTCACACTCTTACCATCACATTGCTTCAACCAAGGTTGAAGCACTTCTCTGGTAAATCATTGACCCGACCGTCCACCTGCCAATTTGGATTGTGCAGGATCGCTGGACGCAAATCAACAGTGGTTTGCGGGGAAGCGAAACACGATCCATGATTCTTCATTTCATTTGGCATCATAAAGGTTTTGCATCGAAGGCACAACTTCTCCGCATAGATAGAGACTATCAAGATAGAATACCAACTGATGAAAGGCTGCATAAATACCCAAATTTATGGTCATGTTCATAATTGCTGTGGATAGACTAGCACAACCTACTTTATATAGCACATATATTCCCATGCCCAGAGGTATTATCAACGGCAGGTTTTTTATTCCAGGATTGCTTTCCTCAATAAACGAGGCCATATGCATCCCTTAGGTTGTTACTCAATAACACGAGGGAATTGAAACATGGACGTTCAGATTGTTAATGTTTTTGATCGATGGAATGGTGGACGGCAATTTCACGACATCTAACTTTGCTATTACATGCATCCGATAAAAGCTCAAAGATATACAACTGCAAATATTAGATCATTTTGTATCAAACTTGTGTATTTCAATAAGTTTTGAAATATTGAAAACTATGAATTTTATAATGATTTTTTAATGTCATCAATTTGTAACGGCTTGTTTCTGCCATTAATATAAAATAGTTTTGTAACGTTTTATAATGGTCATATATAACGGCTATTTAACGGCCATGTAACGACTTTATTATGACTTTGTAATGTTTTGTTTATTTTTTCATAAACCCTTCATTATTTTACAACAGATTTGTAACATTTTTTTAACGACTTTCTCTTTCTTGTTTGGATATAAATTAAACTTCAAATCACAATCTTTTACGATACAAGGAATTCTCATATGCATCCCTTAGGTTGTTACTCATCTAAACGAGAGAATTGAAACATGGACGTTCTGATTGTTAATGTTTTTGATCGATGGAATGGTGCAAGGCAATTTCACGACATCTAACTTGGCTATTACATGCATCCGATAAAAGCTCAAAGATATACAACTGCAAATATTAGATCATTTTGTATCAAACTTGTTGTGTATTTCAATAAATTTTGAAATATTGAAAACTATTAATTTTGTAATGATTTTTTAATGTCATCAATTTGTAACGGCTTGTTTTTGCCATTAATATAAAACAGTTTTGTAATTTTTTATAACAATCATATAATGGCTATTTAACGGCCATGTAACGACTTTATTACAACTTTGTAATGTTTTATAACGGTCATATAATGGCTATTTAACGGCCATGTCTGACCAAAAAGAAGAAAAAAAAAATAGCCATGTAACGACTTTATTACAGCTTTGTAATGTTTTTTTTTTTTTTTCATAAACCCTTATTTTACAATGAATTTATAACGGTTTCTTAACGACTTTCTCCTTCTTGTTTGAATATAAATTAAACTTCAAACCACAATCTTTTAAGATACACGGAATTCTCATATCATTCCTTTTCTTTTAGCTAAGCGTTACTCCTATTCATTCTAATATTAAGTGCGGTGTGTTGTATCGTGGGAGGACACTAGAGCCTTTTGCACACTGAGTTTCGTACTTCAACGGCGGAATTATTCTTAAGGACATTGATTACACGTCACGGAATAAGGGCAATGCCCCTTCTTTTAGAACTAAGATCCACGCATGCGGGCCGATCCAGGTGGAAGACATTGTCAGGTGGGGAGTTTGGCTAGGGGGGCACATCTGTTAAAAGATAACGTAGGTGTCCTAAGATGAGCTCAACGAGAACAGAAATCTCGTGTAGAACAAAAGGGTAAAAGCTCGTTTGATTCTGATTTCCAGTGTGGCGGGAGCATCGCACTCTTGTTCAAGTTCCTTGGTGCATTCCGCACCGGGGTTCGTTGTGCCGCCGAGGACAAGACCGAGCGCCCTGAGGCGCCCGAGCCAAATCCTCGATGTCGAGAGGGACGTTGGGCTGAGCCCACCGTCCCCATTGAGTTTCTTACCGGTCGCGGTGACGTGGGCGGTTCACCACCGATGACGTCGCAAGAAGTCCACTGAACCTTATCATTTAGAGGAAGAAGAAGTCATAACAAGGTTTCCGTAGGTGAACCTGCGGCTAGTTAAGGCCAGGAGCGTATCGCCGGTAGAAGAGACGAGCCAATCGGTGCACACCGTGAGGCGGACCGGCCCAAGTTCCCTGGAAGGGGGCGCCAGAGAGGGTGAGAGCCCCGTCGTGTCCGGACCCTGTCGCACCACGAGGCACTGTCGGCGAGTCGGGTTGTTTGGGAATGCAGCCCTAATCGGGCGGTAAATTCCGTCCAAGGCTAAATATGGGCGAGAGATCGATAGCAAACAAGTACCGCGAGGGAAAGATGAAAATGACTTTGAAAAGAGAGTTAAACAGTGCTTGAAATTGTCTTTTAGAACTAAGGTCTACGCATGCGGGCCGATCTAGGCGGAAGACATTGTCAGGTGGGGAGTTTGGCTGGGGCGGCACATCTGTTAAAAGATAACGCGGGTGTCCTATGATGAGCTCAACGAGAACAGAAATCTCGTGTAGAACAAAAGGGTAATCTTATTTTATCATCTTTTCCAATGGATTTCCAACATTTCTTATTTTCCATATTATATATGATTCCTTCCTTTTGTATGAACAAGTAAAGGAAAAGATGTGAGAAATAAATGTGTCATTGTAGGAAATTTGCCCAGAAATGAAAATTCTCACGCTGTAAAAGTATTTATAGCACGGATCTGCAAATGACATGGTATGTTTTACGTATTATTGATACTACAATTTTTTTTTTTTATAGAAAAAATAAGAGCTTTATTTGCAAAGGAATATCAAGTACAAAAATGGTTGTATTTTTTACGAGGCATAATACCATAATTGTTTCTCTCGTTTTCTATTTTGTATTTGAACACTTCTTTAGCCCAATTATTGTTTGTTTCGTATATGATGCCTTCGAAATGGAGCTACTTCAACAAAATCCTCTTGTGAACTGCATCGACCTTTTGCCCAAAATGCACATTTATATAAGTTTGCGAAACCATATTATGGATCATCTGTCAAACAAAATAAGCATAACTTACTTGTCTCCACATAAATATCAAACCAGTGTGTCGGTCTAAGAGAGGGAGAGACCTCTGGGATTAAGCTGGATATTTTAAATTCTCTTGAATTAAATTATAATTGCACTTTTTTTTGGTAAAGAAAGGATTAGATTAAGAGAAAAAATCTGAAAATCTTGCATCTACATCAGTTGGAGACATATCTCCAATACAATATGTAAGCAAACTATTGGGAAAAATAACAAAAAGTTGTAAACTTATTGTATTTGTATCAATTCGGTCATGAACCTTTCTATTTAGCCAATTTAGTTTGAAACATTTTAATGATTAACCATTTTGACAAAAATTACTAACGTGGACGTCAGTAGTGCCATGTGAGACAGCCGGTGCTAGCATAATTTTCTAAATTTTTTAATAATTTTTCTTTTCCATTTTGTCTACGAAGTCTGGCAACCTCACCGGCCACTACTTCACACTTCCATTGGACAAGCTTCAAAGCAACATAGTCTTGATCTCGCTTCCATCCTATTGCACCTGAGTGCATCAGCGCATCCTTCAGCCTCCCCAAACGGTTCTTCCATTTTCACTTCTTGGAACTCCTTCATGCTCCTCCTGCAAACTTCAAGAACAGGATTTAATAAGTGACAACAGCCAGCAGACGACATATTTGGTCGGTTCTCCGCATCTTTTTGCACGCACGACACTCCAATGCGGATACAATTCGACGCTTGAACTTCGTCACACGTATATGGATCCAATGATTTGATTTTTCATACATTTACCTAAATGTATATTTACTATTTATATTGTATTTTCATAGTTACAAATTAATTAGAAGTAAATTTTATACTTTAACGCTATAATGGTAAATGAAAAATGACATACAAGACATTGGAATTATATTTCAACGTTATTTTTATTTTTAAGAAAGCAATGGGAAATTATACCATCTTATTCATAACGATCACCACATTTACTTAAATTTAAAATTAGTTTACTAGATCATTATTCTTCCTCAAATATTAAACATCTTTGGATTTTATCTATAAAATTTATAACTGTCGTCAACACAAAATACTAGTCTTCAAGTATTTTGCCAAATCTTACGATTCAATTCAATTTTCTGTTCACCATTCATAAATCTCAGATTTCTATTCACAATTTTTTTTCTTAATTTAACAATTATGCTATTAAACAATTCCAGATGGATTTTCCCGATAGAGCATGCCCACATTCGAGGCCTCCGATTGTTAAGGCAAATTCTTGGCGTGTCCTGCCATCTCAACAGCTTAGGCAGCCATGCATAAGACTCATCGCAGTATATGCTTTCTGAGGGAGAGCATACATAACTTGAAATGAAACGCAATTTGAGATTGGTGATAAGGAAGATGTATACAATTCATGTAACCACAGAAAATCCATCACCCCATATGAAAAAATCAATCCTTATACGATATTTATATTATATGAAATTTTATGAAGCGACTATTAACTATTCTAAAATTTTAAGATGCTCGATGAATGAGTGATTTAATATGTAAATATTCTATCACATTAGATACATGAAAAATCGAATCTATCAGCCATTAACTTGTCCCCATGTTCTCTTCCTCCATATTCCTTTCCATTTTTTGCGATAACCTTGGGAGAAACCTGTTTCCCGTGCGTAGGCCAATTGCGGTGTCTAAACCATGCACTGCGATTTCACATGGACAATCAACTTCCCGTGGGGCAATTCTCCCTTCAATGGAAGCGAGGATGAGCATAGTACCAAAGCAAACCCCTACCCACTTCAATTGCCTCTGCCAACGTAGAATGGCGGATATTCTGGTCCCAGAACTTCATCCCACAGTACGACTTCATTACTGCAATAAAAGTGCGAGAGAACCTAAATTAGCTGTTTTCCTAGTTAGTAAGAATTATACACAGCTAGCTAGTTGGACCAACAAACAAATTGCTAAGCTTAGATAGTTTAGTGGATCAATCAGTAATTATGTGAGGATGTACTATTGTGGCCAATGCAGATCTAGACATAGTGCCCTTTCAAACTAAATTGAGTATGTTTAGGGAACCTTCATGACTATATTACCTTGTTGTACAATTTTGAGTGATTGTCCAATTATCAAGAATATTTACCACAATTCCAATTTTGAGTTTCCTTGGTTGATAGTTCACGTAAAAGTTATTATGGGATCACTTTGCAAATCACCTCATCTTTTAATTAAACTCAAGAACCTCGATCAATTATTATTAATCATAGCTATCAAAATCGTACTATTATAAACTCAACTCGTGCGATTTTATTAATTTTGACTCGAGGCCTTAATGATACGAAACTATAAGATGAATCACTGATCTTCTCAATCTCAAGTGAGTTTATCAGTTCACCAAAGAATTTACACCTCGTCATGTTTATATGGATTCAACAATTCAATTTTTCATACATTTACTTAATTGTATGTTTACTATTTATATTGTATTGTTATAGTTACAATTTAATTAGAAGTAAATTTTATACTTTAACGCAACAATGGTAATTGAAAAATGACATGCAAAACATTATCATTTATATTTGAACGTAATCTTTATTTTTAAGAAAACAACGGGAAATTATCTTATTTTGTTCATAATGATCACCACATGTACTTGAATTTAAGATTAGTTTACTAGATCTTTATTAGGCTCAAATATTAAATATCATTTAACATTATCTATAAAATTTATAACTGTCATCAACACAAAATATTATTCTAAAGTATTTTGTCAAATCTTACGATTCAATTCAATTTTCTATTCACTATTAATAAATTTAAGATTTCCATTCACAATTTTTTTTCTCAATTTAACAATTATGCTATTAACCAAAGTCCAAATGGACTTTCCCAATAGAGCATGGGCACGTGCACATTCGAGGCCTTCGCTTGTCAAGGCAAACTCTTAGCGTGTCCTACCATCTCAACAACTAAGGCAACCGCGCACGAGACTCATCATGCTCATGAACAAGAGCATATATTGAAATTACATGCAATATGAGATATGTGATAAGGAAGATGTATACAATTCAGGTGCTTATGGAAAGCCCGTCACATCATACAAAAAAGATCAGTTGTTATACAATTTTTACATTCGATATATGAAATGTTGAATCTATTGACCATTAACTTGCTCCCATGTTTTCTTTTTCCGTGATTCTCTCTCTCTCTCTCTCTCTCTCTCTCTCTCTCTCTCTCTCTGGTTAACCTTGAGAGGTTCCTGTTTCCTACACGTACGCCGCTTGCGGCGTGTAAACCAACTCACGGAACATTCAAGAATCTCCAAACTTGCCACGGGGTCAGTCCACCGCTTTGGCTAAGTTCCAAACCTCCCACAGCGATTTCCTCTGGACAAGCAACTTCCCGTGGGGTGATTTTCCTTTCAATAGATGCAAGGATGAGCTGGTGGATATCCTGGTCCCCGGAACTACATCCCTCCGTAAGAGTTTTTACTGCAATAAAAGTGTGAGAATTAATAAACATGTGGCTAAGAATTATCCCCCTATAAGTGTTCGTAAGTGGATCAGTTAATAACCATGTGAGGATAAACTATTGCAGCCAAGCCAGATCTTGACATAATGATCCTTCGCTTTCTTGGCATGTGGATGTACCAACAAGATTGAAGCACTTCTCTGGTAAATCGCTGATTCGACTGTCTGCCTGTAGTTTGGATCATGCAGGGCATGATAAATGGATGCAAGTCAAAAGTGGTTTGTAAGGAAGCGAAACATGATCCATGATTCTTCCTTTCATCTGGCATCTTAAAGGTTTTGCATCGAAGGAGCTACTTCTCCGCATAGATAGAGACTATTAAGTGGCTAGGACATGGAACACCAATTGATGAAAGGCTGTATAAATACGCAAATATATGGTCACGTTCATAATTATTTTGGATAGACTTGCACAACCTACTGTAAATAGCACATACATTTCCCTGCTTAGGGTACTATCAATGGCAGGTTTTTATTTTAGGATTGCTTTCCTCTATAAGCGAGACCATATGCATCCCCTAGGTTGTTACTCAACTATACAAGAAACATGGACATTCAGATTGTTAATGTTTTTGATTGATGGAATGAGGGACGGCAATATCACGATATCTAACTTGGCTATTACATGCACCCGATAGAAGCTCAAAGATGTATGTTTGAAAATATTAGATCAATGTGTATCTAACTTGTATATTCCTATAAGTTTTGAAATATTGAAAACTATTAATTTTGGAACGAGTTTTCACTTACATCAATTTGTAACGGTTTTTATCTGCAATTAACATAAAATGTTTATGTAACGTTTGATAACGGTCATATAACAGCAATTCAAGGTGGGGAAGATTTCATTTCAGGAGTAGGTTTCGACTCCCACACCCTGCAAGGAGGCAAGGCAAAAGTCTGAGAGTGAGTATTAGAGTAGGATTAGCGTAGGACTGACCAAAAAAAAAAAAAAAGGTGCGCATGGTAATGCTTCTACTCCGGGGAAAAGTTTCTTTTTAGAAATAATTTATCTGCAATTAATATAAATTGTTTATGTGACGTTTGATAACGGTCATATAACAGCAATTCAAGGTGCGCATGGTAATGCTTCTACTTCGGGGAAAAGTTTCTTTTTAGAAATAATTCTTTTCTATTTCTACACCGGGGAACAATTTCTAAGTAAAATAAGATGTTTGGTAACAAAACAAAATTTCTATTCTTGAAATAGAAAAAGAATAGAAATGCGTTTGGTACAATTTTTTATTTTTGTATTTATTCGTTTTCATTTTTGCTCACGGATCGCCGACCGTCGTCTACCACCGCCCGTTGCCGCCGCTTGCCACCGTGGCCGTTGACCGCCGACTGCCGCAGCAGGATCGCCGGCCATCGACGCCGACCATTGGCCCACGATCGCTGCCCACGGCTCAACGACGGTCGGCAATTTGCGGCGGCCGGTGGGCTATGGGCGGCGGTCGTGGGCTGGCGGTCTGCGGCGGCGACCATGGAAGGCAACGAACGGCGGTGGGCCACGACAAGAGTTGGCGGTCGGCGATCGGTGGCGGTCGTTGGCGGTCGGGGTGGCCGGTGGGCTGTGAGTGGCAGCAATGACGATCGGCGGCGACGATCGGCGACGGCCGGCCGAGAGGTGGCCGGCGGTTCGCGAGTGACTTTACATTTAAGGCCTATTTGGTAACCGATCAATTACTGATTATTCCTATTCTTTTGTCTCTCAAAGCCCAAAAAAAAAAAAAAAAAAAAAAGAAGAATAGAAATTCATTTAGTAATATCATCTAATTTTTCTACCTCAGGAGCAAATTTATTCCCAAAATAGATTTAGAATAGAATCAACAAATATAAAAAGTTACTCATTTGTTTTCGGGAACAATTCTAGAATCAAACTACTTTCTTTTCTTCTTTTCTTTTCTTCTTCTTCCTCCTAAAGATAAGGTCCCGCAATCTCGTCGAGCCTCACCCAACCACGGTGAGGCTTGCCCTCGCCGAACACTAGAGGTGTGCAACCGGACCGGGTCAACCCGGTTCCCGGTTTGGCCCACCCGGAAAATAGGATCGGGAACCGATTCCGGTTGAAACCGGTCCAGGAACCGGTTCCCAAAGTTCAGACCCTGTTTGAACCCGTTCCGAGGGAATACCCACCCGAGAACCGAGATCGACTGCAGGACCGGTTTGGGAACTGGTTTGAGAACCGGTTTTGGGCCCCAAAACAAAACCCTAGTCGTTTCTAACTTTCTATCTTTACTCTCACGCCGCACGCTCATCGCTCTCGCCTCTCACGGTCTCACCTCCGCCGATCCATCCGAGTGGAAGCAGCATCGCCTTCCTCCCGGATCGCGCCCCCATCTTGGTCCCGGCCATCCTCGCCACCCCGGCACCATCGGCCTCGTTGCTCGAGAAGGCTGGGTGCAAGATGTTCGCGGGCCTCCACGTCTTGACACCGGGGTCGACTCCTCACGGGTGGCCAGCACAGTGCTCAAGTCCACCCCCGTCGCGATCTTCACCGTCAACAGCGTCCTCCTCCCTGCCAAGCTGTTCAGCAAGTCCCCGTCCCCCACACCGACGCCGTCACTGGTAAGCACGATTTTTACTCTTCGTCGTGAGCTACCGGCTAATTAGTTCTACTTACCCTCGCGCCGACGCCGTCGATGTTTGCTCTTTTGATTTGTTTTGGTATTTTAAGAAGATATTGATCCGTCAGACCATTCTTGTATTGCGAGTCTGGTGTTTTTTTTCTCGGTGGGACGAATCTTGAGAATTGGTCAGGAGTTGAGCGAATGAGCGAACGAGCATTTGAGGTTATTGTGATGATGCGCGTTCGCGATGGATGGTCGAGTGGTCACTGATGAATACGATGAGTTTGAACGGGCCATCTTCGCCGGTATTCTATTTTGAGGAAATGCTGAGAATTGTAATTCCAAGCAAAGAGCAAAGCATGTGAAAGTGAATGCTGTAAAGTTTGTTTTATAGTTTCCACGTGGAAGATGAACTTTTAGCGAGTCGAATTCGCACAATATATCGGGATCTTGTTTCCGTTTAGCCGTGTCTTGATCTTGCTTTTTATAACATCGTGGTTTCTTCTTTTGGTAGGATTGGAAATGGTGTATTTCTGAGAAATCTAGTTCTTTAGCATTCTTAATTCAAAGTCCTCTGTGGTTGGCATAGAAAGTATGTTGGATGAATTTTTAACCATTATTTTTCTGGCCATGCAAAATTTATACCTTTGAAATCTTGTCACGGTTTGGCTGCAGGATGAGATGTTAAGACAGAGATTCATGGTTTATAATGGAGTTAGCTCAATTGATACGTCGCAATAGCTACCGAGTACATGCCTGCGTGTAAATGGCTTCAGCATAGACTCCAAGCTAGATTGGAGTTTTCCTTTGTGTATTTCATCCTTTACTTCTTCAAGGAAAGTTAGATTGTATGCGAAGAAAAACGAAAAGGGAAAATCAAATCGTAGGTCTTTGAAGTCTTTCTCGATCTTTACTAGTTATGAGCAAACTAAAATCCTTTCTTGAGCCATCTGTTAAACTTGATACAGCTGGTGAAGTTTGCTTACTGCAGTTTACTAGCAAGATGTGAAATGTGCACGTTCAGAAAAATTTTGCAAAACAAGTTCCAATATAAACAAGGTTAACCCTGTTCCCGAACCGGAAAAACAGGGTGGGTCGGGAACAGGGTCCAATGCAAACAGGGTAGGGAACAAGGTCCAAAAAAAGAGAACCGGTTATAACAGGGTCGGGAATAGGGTCCAGGCCTAGACCCTACCCACCCTGGACCCGATCACCCCTACCGAACACTGCCACAGCCGATAACGTTTTGCAGAATGTCGGAATCTTGCGATATGGGGCGCAAAAATAAGGAGAAGCAAAGTGATTGGCCGTGAACGTAAAAGCTTACATTCCACGTTCCACCAATCTCTCACAAGATTCACGAACCATCCATCTTACTCTTGTGGCCACGATCCCTTTGTGTCGATATTTCGCGGGGCATTCCAACAACCAAAACTCTGAATTCTGGCGGCTCATCGCGCGTGCCTCGTAGATATTCCGTCTCGACCACCCGTCAAGAAAATCCTGCCCCAGGTTCCCTCCTCCCTCCAGACCTCCCGAAACAGATGGGGTCGCGGGGACGTCTCTCTTTCGAGGGACAGGAAGAGATGTTTCGCCTTTTGCCACTCGACACTTGGACTTCGCTCTGCATGGTGGGTAGTGCTGTTTTTGTCGGCTGGGTTAATAATCCGATTCTAGATTTGCTTCTTGCACCGTTGTGATCTGGGGAGGAGGGAAGATCGAAGACCGAAATAGGTGGCAGCCTAGGCGGCGACGGGGAAAAGAGTTTGCGGAGTTGGTTGCGGTCTGGGGAGGAGGATCTGCTTTCGACACGGCTCGATGCGATCCATAATGCATGTGTTTCGTGACTCGTGTGCCGTGCACATCCTTATGATCGGTCGTGATTCGATTCTGAGCTCGATCGAAAGTGAAAAAGGAGAGCACCTTATAAACCTTGTTAATCCATTCGTGATCGTATAAGTTAAGATCAAAATATCGTAGAGATTAAACCGATACCGTGGCCCGTGTTCAAAGAAGTCGAGCATAGTTTGATTTGCGGAGAAAGTTCATCATAATGAGCTGATTAATAATGGGAATTATGTGAGAACTAGGAAAGCTGAGGAAGAAATCTCTTACAGTAAAGGAATGGACATGCGCGTCTTGATGATTACCAGTGCTGTTCATAAGCGCTTTCGAAGTCCAAATCGAAGGACAACTGGACAGGCTCTTGGCTAATTGACCCAAAAAACGAAAGTGACGTGTGATTTGTCTTGGTTTTGGGTCAAAACTTTTGGCTGTATGCTAGAAACACGTTTTAGGTCGGCCATTGCGTGTATAATTGCCCAGAACAGACGCATTCAACGTTTCCACGATGAATTAAGTGACCATCTCATCTTAAAGTTCACACAACTCACTATGCTTGATTCCTTTTATTATCACCAAACCACCTCAAATAATTTTCAAAATTACACATTCTGAGATATACCGACAATCAACTAAATCCAAGTACTCAAGGAAATCGGGTTCTTCTTCAACTCCGGTTAATGTCCGTACAATATCATCATACATTCTGATTCTAATATCACCAACACCTATAGCATCGCATTTACTATTATCCTCCAACCACACTTTACTATTATATATGCATTGATAAGTAGTAAAATAATTTCTACTTGGTGTAGCATGAAATGAATAACCATAACCCATAACCCATTCATCAAATGACAAATAGTAAGTTATAGACCAAACAAAATCAACAACATTGAATTAATATCGACACAAGGACACATGGAGTGCCAAAACTTGGCACGAAAGAATACTTAAGTGTCAAAAGTTAGAAAAGGACACTTAAGTGCCAAAATCGGAACAAAATGGATCAGTTAAGTGCCAATGGCGAGAAAATCCGACAAAAACACTGACGTGGCGATTTTCCGGCGAGCTTAATGCAAAACGACGTCATTTTGCACGCTGATGTGACTAGACAATGCTAAAACAATGTCGTTTTGGTGCTAATGTGTTAAATAATTAATATAAAAATTAATTTAATTTAATTTAAAACAAAATTTATATATATTAAATATATATTAAAAAAAATGAGGAGGAGGAGGAGGAAGGCAGCCGGCGGCTAAAGGCTTAACCCTCGGTGCCACCGCCTCCCCGTCATTGCTAGAAAGGTGGGGGAGGGTCGGCGGGGCTGCCAAGCCACCCGGTCGGTGGCTGGCGACCCAGTGACTAGTGGTGAGGGCCTACGTGTCGCCCCAGCCCGGTGGCAGCCTTTGGCCCCGCCGGGCAAGGATCGGCGACCTCGCAGGCCCTTGCTGCTGATCGGTTGGAATCGTCGGGCCCCGGCCAACCCTCTCCCACCTTTTCGGCGACGGCGGGCAAGTAGCCCTCGCCATCGGCTGCCTTCCTCCTCCTCCTCCTCCATTTAAAAAAAAATTGTTTAAAATTTAATTTAATTATTTTTTATATTAAAATTCAATTGTACCAAAATGACGTCGTTTTTCTGTGTTTTTGTTGAGTCAGCCTTCCAATGAGCCACGTAAGCAAGAAAATTAATAAAAAGTTATTACGTAAGATTTCCAGTGGGGTTTGCCAGATGTGATACTCAAGTGTCTCATTTTTAAAAAAAATGGCACTTAAGTGTCACTTTCGTAAATTTTGGCACTTAAGTATCCCATTATGCTAAGTTTTAGCACTTGGGGTGTTTCTTTGCCAACTAATATCAATAGTTCTGAGACCACATTAAATAATTTAAAAACTTAGGAATGACATTGCATTAAGGCCAAAATTCAGGAGTCATTTGTAATTTTTCCTTTATGAAATAGATATATTACTTAACATTGACGAGGCGTTACAATTGATAAATCACTATTGACCATTTGCTATGAAATTCATATTACTTGACACCAAGTGTATATACATCTCACTGTTAATTGATCTGTTGTATCACGTGTCACTGTCATGTGACGCATTCATCATATAAAATACATTCCCGTTCAAGTGATAATGAATAGACTTCTTTCCTCGGAGAAAATCCCAAAAAGGACCCTCACCTTTCATGTGTTGTCCTTTTATTTTTATTTTTATTTTTATTTTCTGCATTTTGCATCATCTAAATCTAAATATCTTCATTATCAATTCTACTCTTCGGAAAGAGATTTTCTTTTCTGTCTCTCAATTACAATAGCTCTGCACCAAATAATGATAATTAATTCAAATAATCTTAAGTGAACCTATTGGCTATTTTGATCATTTGCCGCTTCTAATTAAAACCACTATAAAACACTACTCTTTGCTATCGAAATGTTGTTAGTGATTCTCACACGAGAAAAATACTATGTCCGCATTTGCAATTTAGACACAAAAAATGAGAAAACTGTTCAAAAAGTCTTACACCTATTGTACTTTTGTCAATTCAATCCTAAACATTTTCACATTTTGTCAATTAAGTCCATCTGGCTAATTTTGATTGAAAATCGCTATCTTGAAAACTGAACGTCTTATACGTCATGATGGCGCTAACGTGGACATTTTTTTAATAATATTTTAATAACTCTTTTATTTTTTATATACATATATTTATCCTTCCTTTCCTTTCTTTGGACTCAAGCTGGTGATCTAGCAAGGGCAACACGACCATTGCCAAACCCTCAACCCTTGCCCAATGGCTTATATGGACCGCAATGCCATCTCCAGCCTAAATCCAAAAAAAAGGTAAAGAAAATAAGAGAAAAGAAAAAAATTATAAAAATTTAATAAAACGTTAAAAGATCATTAAAAAATGTATATGTCAACACCAGCAGTATCACATAAGAGATTCAGCATCCACGCATCCATTTCCAACCAAAATTAGCCAAATGGACTCAATCGGCAAAATGTAAAATTGTTTAGGACTCGATATAGCATATGAAAATATTTATAATTGAATTAGTGAAAATGTAATAGGTTTAGAACTTTTTGGATAATTTTTCCACAAAAATTAATAATTAATGACCTATTTTCATTTGATATAATCAAGTAAATAGAAAATAATGCGTAATGCCAAGCAATAATGCCAAGCAATAGTATCAAGAAACGCGTGCGGATGACTCAGCAACGGTACTTGGCCTATGAAGCACGGACACGTTGTCCGTGCTTCCGTGTCGTGTCCGACACGTGTCGGAGCGTGTCGGACACGTCGACACGCTGGACACGGCCGGACACGCGATCAACGCGTGTCGGATTTTCCGACACGCGGTCAACTTTATCGACACGCGTGTCGGCGCGTGTCCGGAAGACCGATGGAGGGCGAGGGAGCAGAGGCCACGAGCGCCGGCGAGACGGAGCAGGGCCGCGGCGCCGGCGAGACGAAGCCACGACGGACCACCGACGGCGAGAGACGGCTAGAGAAAGAGCCGAACAGAGAGAAAGAAGAGAGAGGTAAACTCCCGCCGGCAAGACGAAGCCACGAACGGACCACCGCGATGGCGAGAGACGGCCGAGAGAGCGGTGAGGGCTGCCGCTGTTGCGATGGATCGGCGACGAGAGGAAGAGGAGAGAGGGGGAAGGGGGTCGTCCGGCGAGCGGCAAGGAGGATAGGAGAAAGGAGGGCTCGGCGGCTCGCTAGGTTTTTCATAAAGAAAGAAATAAAAAATAAGAAAGGAGGTGTATCGTCGGATGGCGTGAGGGGGGAAGTGACAGCTCACCTGTCACTGTCAAGTGGGGGAGGGAAAAAGGTTAAAATAAACGTGGGGGAGGGGGAAAAAGTTAAAATAAAGGTGGGGTGGAGGGAAAAGTACGAACGAAAGAAGGCGGTGAATTTCGGGGATTTTTTTAACCGGAAAATTAAATAAATGAAGTTAAAAAATGATTTCGAAAAATAAAAATATTAAATTTTGAATAATGATAAATTTTGATTATTGTAGAAAATCATGGATTTATTTAAATAAATTGATTCTAATTTCTTATTAATTATTAGTTTTATCGATAATTTTTGTTAAAATTTAAAAAATGTTTCGCATTAATTATAAATATATCTTTCGAATTTCAAATGAATTGATTTGTTAATATTATTAGTGTAAATTTATTATAGGCTCTTTTTAAATTAATTATTTATTTATGAATTTGAATCAAATTAATTAAAAATAAAAATATTTATTTAATATACAACGTGTCGCAACGTGTCGGAATTCTCTATTTTTAGAAATGACGTGTCGACGTGTCGTGTCGTGTCGGACACTCGTGTCGTGTCCCGTGTCGGTGCTACCTAGTACTTGGCCACTGGGTCTACTCGTTGGCGCTCGAGGGAAAAAAGTTAGCTGGCCAAGCTCGCCCGGTGGAGGAACCTTACTTTTCTATTTTTAAAATTTCTAGCTAGGAAAAAAATGAAAACGAAAATAAATGAAAAATAATTATAGGGTTTTGCGTTATATTATTTTATTATTTTATCTGTGAGTTTTATACTATTTTTTTTTTCCTATACCGGAATTTTGTGCTTAGTTTGTCATAGTTCATACTACTGGTTATTAATTCTAGATATCATAGAAAATTACTAATAAAAGAAAAAAAAAACAAAAACATACATTAGCTTTCACGAACGACCAAATATATACCTCTACTTTTGAAGAAAAACAAAAACATACTTGAGTTTTACTTTTGAAACCACCCTTCACATCAATTATCCATATGTTTCTATTTAATTTGTAAAATGCCCGTTCCAAATCCTAATTTCTTATAAAAACTAAACCCATTAAACCCTAAGCAGTTTACTAAAATGAATTTTGTAAGGAGGGATTATTTGCTCTTTTCAAGGTGGCGTTTTGCTTAGAGATTATGAGGATGGTTTGCAAAAATAAGGGCGCAATAGGCTGAACCTAGACATATTCTTGTAATTTTTTTAATAAATATGAGGGCGCAATAGACCGAGCCTCAAGGCCCTTGCTCTGACCTAACCCCCCTTCCCCCGGTTGACCAGACCTGTCCAAGCTCGCGCTCAGTTGTCTTAAAAAATTCAGCCCAGCCCACTCGTGAATTAGGTTTGCTAGCGCCACATTGGGGAATCATATCTGGTCAAAATAGTCGGCAACTTACTTTGTACGTTCTCTTTTGGAAATCTATCAAATCGATAAGGAAGAAAATTATTTTCTATCATCATTGGCCAACATATATTACGGTGTCGCGACCAAATTTTTGGGTGAATCATCTAGGGTTTGGCTAATGGATTATTAAGCTTAAACTTAACTCGGGCTCTCCCAAGCCCATACCAATTTGCGACTTAATGTTCAAGTTTTTAATATGCAAGTAGATTTTATCTAGAAGTCGCCACTAATCAGTTTATAGTAGGTTGATTAGACACCTAAGTAAAATAATGGGCTCCTACAAACCGGGACTAGGGTACGGGGACTTGGTTCTTTAGATTTTCTACACTCCGCTTTCGGTACCATTCTTTTATTTTCAAATTTTTTTTTGCAAGCAGCTTTAATTGATTTTAAATATATTTTCCTAACATATGAAGTAATCATACGGGTGCGCAAACCACCAATTTAACACCTAAGAAAGCAATGAATAAATTACAGGACTTACCTTGTAGCAACGAAAGCATCTGTAATGTTAGATCAGAATTCACATCGACGATCCTAGATATGATTTCTAATTAACACGTAATTTTTTTTTTCACTTGATTAATGAAAATCATGCAATATGCAATGTAATATAACTAAATGACCTAATTCTAATGACATGCAATTTTTAATTGAATAGACCTAGCAACAATCACTAAATGACATGTGTTTCATGAACCTAGTTCTATATGACATGCACATGATATTTTTGTATTTTTTTATAAAAATTCGTACTAAAAAATTGCTAAAAATAAAAATCTAACTAAAGTAAGATATTATCTATTTTAAGTTAGGAAATAGACTAATCTGAATCCTATCTTAACTTAGAAATTTATCTCAACATGCAATTTAATTTAAAGAAATTATCTAACCTAGATACCATATAAACATGCATTTTTAAAAAAAAAACTAACTATTCTATCATGCAATTCTATCTAGGAAATCAATTCTAATATACATGATATGCAAATGCAATTTTTTGTATTTTTGGGATAAATAAAGCAATTAAAAGATAAACACCAACTCATTCACGGTCATCAAAGATGTTATCCATCGTTCGAATTTGGAAACGATATCTAATCAAACTTGATTATTTCGCTAATAAAATCGATAAATTGAAAAGCCTTAAAGATCAAGATATCAATTTCATTCCGCGTGATTAATTATTCCATCTAAAGCCTTATAGATGGAATAAAAAAAAAGCGTGCGGTTGCGGATTAGGCAATAAATATGCACGTAAGATACCGAAAAGCATGTTTTAGGTAATAAAATATCCAAATCAAATTTAGATAAGATAATTACCTAATTCTGCAAATAATATTGCCAAATTTGAACTTATCGGAATCCGCTCAACGGATGACTGGCGGTGTGTGGTGGTGCTCGGCGGCGTCAACGATGATGGTTCACGATTGATGATGCTCCAAGGTGGCTCAGCAACGGCGAGGGGATCTTTACGATGAACGGACCTAAATTGAAATATTTATTTCCGAATCCAAACCGATGAATCGGGATCGGTGCGGGAGAGTATAGCCGACGGGATGGTGGTGCTCAGCTATTGACGGCGAGAGGGCTGCTGGTCGTGAAGAGCTTTGCGAGTGTGTAATTGAAGATGGACGTCTCCTTGGTTTGTGGATGTCCCGTTGCTTGCTTTTCCGACTGAATTCTTCAATTGTCCTGTCCCCTTTTATTCTCTTTTCTTTTTTGGGAATTATCCGCTCAAGATCATGCGGCTATGGCGTTCTTGGTCTAATCGTGGGTCATGGTGCCGAGCTGCTCACGTTCATCTGGCCAAGGAAGATCCTTTTGCATGCATGAAATAAAATCACAAAAACCACACGTGTTATTGTCCAATATGAACAACATGCAAAAGAAGATAAATCCACCACTTAGAATTATTCAATCTAGTAATTCTTTTGACCGTGAACTTTAGGCTCGCAAACGGTAGCCAGAAGAATCCGGCTTGATAATCACGCTGGTAGAGAAATATTGGCAGCGAAACCTGCAAAATAAACAACTCCGACACTAAGAATGGACCACCGGCTATTGATGCTCGACCAAACGCATTGCAAACAGATGCAATTGTG
The DNA here is from genome assembly GCA_014182565.1 of Eucalyptus marginata. Classification (NCBI taxonomy): domain Eukaryota; kingdom Viridiplantae; phylum Streptophyta; class Magnoliopsida; order Myrtales; family Myrtaceae; genus Eucalyptus; species Eucalyptus marginata. The sequence continues at coordinate 21,675,198 of CM024589.1, read as the reverse complement.
GTCAGACTCCGATGGCTGGCTTCGCGGATCACAAGTGATGGCCCAACCTTGGGGACATCGCTAGGGGCGGGAACAACTGCAGGCTCGATGGCGAGACTTCGAACATGGCCGAAAAACTTGGAATTGCTGGAACAATCAAGTATTCTGGGATTTTGTTGCACTCTGAATCGTGACCGGCACGGCAGTAGTTGCGGGCAATGGCGGAGCACGAATGTGATATGGACAGGGAAAAACCGTATGAGAAAGATCTCGCTGGACTATCTTTTCAGATGGGTGTGCCCCCTTTAATGCATGACTCCTCTCCACGTTTCTACCTTTGACCTTCTCTAGTCCGTCCTCTCTAATGTGCAGAACATGTGTTGAATTGGTGGCCATGTATTCTCAATTGTGTGGCCCCCTTTTTATTGTACGAGCACAACACATTATATAGGAGAGGAAATTAAATTTTGGTGAAATATTTCACTTCCAATTTTGCTTGTGCATAATCCCATAAATATATCCTTGCACCCTGCGCAATATTCCCTTTTGTATTTTTCAAATATTCCATCCAAAAATTTCTTTTCTACCCAAGAATATACCCATTGATGTATATTACCTGAATATATGAAAAATCCTATCGGAATATGCTTGCTGTCGATCCAATGCTAAATGCAAAAAAAATGCAAATTAAAAATAAATGCCCTAAAACTATATCTTTATCAATTAACTATTTTTTTTCGGGGATAAAATTAACCCATAATTTTTAATGCATAAATGACTAAACGGGTCCCAAAATTTAGGTGTCCAACGTATGGAAAATATAATATTGTCTTCCAAAACACACTTATATAAGAAAGTACAAAAGAAGAATAATACTCATGTAATATTCCCAATGAAACTGTGCAAATATTACGAACTTTGATGAATATATTGCGTTGACCTTTCAAAGTACAATTATTTTCTATAACACCTCTCACAAGATCCCATTAACAGGGTTGCTCATTCAAATCATAGAAAAACACATTTAGAAAAAATTCGAAAAGACATCTAGAGTCGTCGGCATGTAAAAGGAATCTTAGACTTTGAAGAGCAAATATCAACATCTCTGACCGTGAAAAACGTGGTGACTTCTTAGTCCCGAGTCTTCGTCAACAAACAATGGAGTTTCAGCGGAGCATCCTATTTGTTTTTTCTACCAATGATACATGTACCCTTATTTCGAGGCAAGTCTCATCAGGCATGACAGTCCCCCGTCTCACACGTTCAAAAATTTCTATGCTTCTAGATGACCTTGAGAGCACGCACAGTTGTGGTGTTTCGAACCTCCGCCTTGAACCAAGAGGAGGAGGAACATGCCTAGGATGATTAATAACCACTGCCGAGTGTTTATCGGGTCTTTTGGTTTTGTATCCTAGGTTGATTTGTTCCCATTTTTTTTTTTTTTGGTCGGTGATTTGTTCCCATTGAAGGGGAGAAAATATTGGCAGTACTCGGAATTTCACCGTGTGAAATTTCGACCGTGTGAAATTACGAGTCCACACACACACGGCGTCCGGTCGGATCTCTCTCTTCCCTCTCTTCTTTTTCCTTTATTTCTTCTTCTTCCCTCTCCTCACGATGGGGAGCCTCGCCTTCAAGATCCCCGTCGCCGTCAAGTCCGAGCACTCTACCGTCCACCCCTCCTCCTCCCCCAGATCGCCCTCGTCCCCTACCTCCCGCCCGACGCCACGCATCCCCCTCCCTCGACGGCGTTGCCTCCCCCCCCGGGGGACGGGGTGGCAGCGGCGGCACCACCTTCCACCTCAGCAAGTCCGACCTCGACAAGCTCGTCGGGAAGTCCATCTTCTCTGGTAAGGTCTGACTGCAGGTCTCCGTCTATACGGGCTGGAGTTGGGCAACCTGCGGGGTGAGATCCGGGAGGGTACTCGGGAAGGTCTCGGTGCCCCTGGACCCCGACGGGGCCGAGTTCAAGGCCTGCGTGCTCCACAGCGGAGTGAAAGGGAAGACCAGAGGGAAGAAGAAAAAGAAGAGAGGGAAGAGATAGAGAGAGGCGAAAGGGGGGCCAGTGTGGTTGTCAGAGGGTCTGAACCGGAGGGTCCAAACCTGCGGTTGATTTATTTATATTTGGTGCCCGTCTTTATTGAGTCTTTTTGGGTTCCACCAGATACTTTCGTTGGCAGGGCAAGCCAGGAAAGGGCACACTCATTTCTTCTGGAAAAAAGAAGCCAATCGGGTGCTCGGTGCTCGTCCCTGTTGACAACGGAAGGTGGAAATTGGACTACTTCGTCTTTACCAACCCCGGAATCAAGGAGAGCAGCTGCAAAACTTGGTTCTTGATCAATTTCTTCACCTCGGCCTCCAGAAGTTGCTTATTATCTTACTCTTGAGTTGAAAGAAAGTCCATGGCCGTCCTTGAATTACTCTTACTGTGCTTGCGTGCTTTCCAAGTTCAAGAAAAAGATATTCTTAATGCACAAAGAATTATTTCCTTCGCTTTCTGGATTTCATACCTGATCCTCGTCATCCCGGGCGCTCCTGTCGGTGCACAGACATATGTTGACGAGTGGTGCGCAGATAGGGGCGACTACGCTGCTCCTAGCAAGTTTCAGGACAACCTCAGCAGCCTCCTCTCCAGGGGCAACTATGCTACTCCCAACGAAGGACCCATTTACGGTTTCTACAACACGACGGAAGGTGAAGATCCGGACAAAGTTTATGGTCTCTTCCTCTGCAGGTAAATCACGTGCGAAAGATACCAAAAATTTTTACTTTTGAGTAATACGTTCCAAATCAATCATTATAATCTTTGGAATCGGCTCACTTGGAACTAGGATTTATAATGGACCTGATATATTGGTCTTAATTGAAATCCCCTCCAAAGTACGGTGATCCAATGCCCACCGTAAAATTGCTATTAAGATTTAAGTGACTACTAATGCAACTTTACTATTCCTCTTTAGATGGGATGTTGCCGCCAATCTTTGTGAGTCCTGCATCGGTTTAGCTACCAGAACCATCATAGAAAGATGTCCAGGACAGAAAGAGGCGATCATATGGTTCGACGGGTGTCTCGTGCGCTACTCTGACAGATCGTTCTTCTCTATCATGGATAAAACACGGATTAAATCCATTGCCAACCCTGAGGACGATTCAGATACCATCAACAAGATTGTGGAGCAAACTTTTGATAATGAGGACTTTGCTGTGGAAGTGACAGATTTGGCTAGGAATGTCACGGACTTGGCAATTTCCTCAGAAAGCTTATATGCGACCAAAAACGTTAATGTCACAAGTTCAGTGACCCTGTATGAGCTTGCACAGTGCACCCCGGACATATCAAAGTCAGCTTGTAAGATTTGCTTGCTTTATGCTATCGAAGACTTTCCCACCGTTCTAACTATTAAAAGGGGAGGTGCGAGAATTCTTGGGCCAAGTTGTAATGTACGGTACCAAATGAATTTTGATGGGGAACCTATAGGACAAGCACCACCACCTTCAGCAACTAACAAAACCAGCACTGAGTCCGGCAGTGAAGGTACGAGTTATCTAATTCTAAAAATGGGCACACAATTTGACATGGTAAGCCTATAATGGTATCATTCCGTTGCTTCTAATTATCAATATAAGCTGCTTTATGTATCATATTGTACTTGATTTACTTTTACTGTACTCGCGTTCTTTCCTAGTTCAAGAAAAAAGACTATTGATGCACCAAGAAATATTTCCTTCGCTTTCTGGCTTTCATGCCCGATCCTCTTCATCCCAGGCACTCCTGCTGGTGGACCGACATATGTTCAGGAGCGGTGCGCAGATAGAGGCGAGTACGCTGCTCCTAGCAAGTTTCAGGACAACCTCAACAGCCTCCTCTCCAAGGGCGACTCCGCTGATTACAGCAAAGGACCCATTCGTGGTTTCTACATCACAACGGAAGGTGAAGATCCGGACAAAGTTTATGGTCTCTTCCTCTGCAGGTAAGTCACAAGCGAAAGATACCAAAAATATTAATTTTTGAGTAATACCTTCCAAATCAATCATTATAATCTTTGGAATCGGCTAACCTGGAAATAGGATTTATAATGGACTTGATATATTGGCCTTAATTGAAATCCTCTACAAAGTACGGTGATCCAACGCCAACCAAGAAATTACTATCCAGATTTAATTGACTACTAATGTAACTTTTCTATTCCTCTTTAGAGGGGATGTTGCCGCCAATCAATGTCAGTCTTACATCCGTAATGCTAGCAGCACCATCATAGACAGATGTCCAGGACAGAAAGAGGCGACCATATGGTATGACGAGTGTCTCCTGTGCTACTCTAACAGATCGTTCTTCTCTGTCATGAAGTCAACACCGATTATTTTTGTTATCGACCCTGAGAGCAATTCAGTTACCTTCAACAAGATTGTGGAGCAAACTTTTGATTATGAGGACTTTGCGGCAAAAGTGACAGATTTGTTCGTGAGAAATGTCACGGACAATGCGATCTCCTCGGAAAGCTTATACGCAACCATAAACGTTAGTCTCTCAAGTTCAGTGACCCTGCATGAGCGTGCACAGTGCACCCCTGACATCTCAAAGTCAGCTTGTAAGAGTTGCTTGCTTTCTGCTATCAAAAACTTTCCTACCGCTCTTAATCATAAAAGGGGAGGTGCGAGAATTCTTCAGCCAAGTTGTTATGTACTGTACCGAATGGATGTTGCTGGGGAACCTGGAGGACAAGCACCAGCACCTTCTACAACAAACAAAACCAGCACTGAGTCCGGCAGTGAAGGTACGAGTTATCCAATTCTCAAAATGGGCACACAATTTGTCATGTTAAGCGTATAATGGTATCATGCCGTTGCTTCTAATTCTCAATATATGCTGTTTTATGTATCATATTGCACTTGACTTGCTTTTACGATCTAAACTGTGATCATACTCTCTTGCTTTCAACGAGTTCTTGGTACTATTTACACTTGGTGAAAAAGAGTGCGGATTTGTGGTATGTTTAGATGCAAGGAATTTCCCTTTCTTGACAGGGTCAAACGAAATCCATGGATTGCAATAGTTAGCTCAGTAATTGGAGCAGGGTTACTAATAATCATCATGGTTTCGTGTATATTTTTAAAGAGGACAAAGAGACTGAAGAAAGGTATGAGTGAATTCATCTTGCTTGCCATTGGAATGACGATCTTCTAACCTTTGCCTAACGAGAGTAAGCTCTTGGAATCTCAGAGAATGAGAACAGCCAAGAGGTTAATCTGAGACAAGAAATCAGAGAAGAGTTTTCAAAGGAAAGATCTCGAGGAGAAAAGCTGGTGGCTTCTCAAGAATTATCTCTGATACGATTGGACATTATACGTGCTGCCACACAAAACTTCTCCAATGAATGTAAACTTGGGGAAGGCGGGTTTGGCCCTGTGTACAAGGTAAGCATTTAAGTGACTCAGCACCTGTTTACGGGAAAATTGGAAAAATTGGCAGTTATTATCCGTACATGAACTGATTCGACTTTTGTTATCATTAATAATTCTCATATAGGGATTTCACTACGGACGTTACCCTGTTTCAGGGCACATTGGCAGATGGAAAAGATATTGCAGTTAAAAGGCTTTCAAGAACCTCAGGCCAAGGACTTATCGAGTTTAAGAATGAAGTGATCTTGATTGCTAGACTACAACACAGGAATCTTGTTCGATTATTGGGATGCTGCTTGGAAGAGCACGAAAAACTCCTGATATATGAATACATGCCCAACAAAAGCCTGGATGTCTTCCTTTTTGGTTTGAGCTTTAGCGGATGCAATGAATTTTTCAGCTAGTTAATTTTAGTTTAATAGAGTTGAGGTTCATCTGAGTCTCTCATGGTTGACAGATCCAACTATGGGGCAATCTTTAGACTGGAAGATGCGCATGAACATCACCTTTGGAGTAGCTCGGGGACTTCTATATCTGCATGAGGATTCTCGCCTAAGAATTATCCATAGGGATCTGAAAGCCAGTAATATTTTACTGGACGGTGAGATGAATCCAAAGATATCTGATTTCGGAATGGCAAGGATCTTTGGTGTAAATCAAGATGAGGCCAACACGAATAGGGTTGTTGGAACATAGTAAGTTCTTTAATATCTTTCTACATCTGTCATATGTTTGAATGATTCACTAGGCCAATAAAGAACTCTAATGATCAGCTCAACAGCACCAAAATGAACATATTCATATTATAGAAGTTTAAATATAAAAAATACCCTTTTCATTATTTCTTACTTCTGAGAAATTGCACTTCATCGCATAATTTTGGTCAGTGGATACATGGCACCGGAATATGCGATGCAAGGGCTATTTTCTGTTAAATCAGATGTCTTCAGTTTTGGAGTTCTCTTGCTAGAGATGATAAGTGGGCGAAAGAATAACGGTTTTCATCTCCAAGAGCACGGTGAAAGCCTTCTCACCGTTGTATGTTCCTAGTCACCACACTTTTTAAATATGAAATCCGAGAATTTTGTGCGATTGTCCTTGCTTACTTTCCTTCCAAAATGACAGGCATGGAAGCTATGGTCCGAAGGTCGAGGGTTGGAACTTACCGATCCGTCAATCAAAGAGTCATGTGATGCAGTTCAAGTGGTAAGATGCATACACATCGGTCTATTGTGCGTTCAAGATGACCCAACAAATCGACCAACCATGTCGCTCGTGGTTCATATGCTAGGAGCCGACACTATCCCACTTACCCGACCATCGCTGCCTACATTCTCAATTGGGAGAGATGTGAGAACACTCAATCCTATCGGTCTAGTTCACAAAACTTCCACTGTTAATGAAGTAACCCTTTCCGATGTTTCTCCTAGGTGACTAAGTATTATCAGCTCGTCTTCAATTGATTTCTCTTTTATAAAATGGAAATGGTTCGCAATTTAATAAAATAGAATGATAATTACAGTCTGATCTCTTTAGCATTGTGAATGTCATCTCTTAATGACGATCCAACCTGTCATCATTCCGTGTATAATACTAAATACAGTTGAATTAATCACACTTGGTTCTTTTTGAATTACAATCATCAATTGATAAAAAGGGTAAAAAGCTTGATCATTAGTCGTCATTTCTATTCTAGTTCACCACTTATGTTCTATCAGAATGGTTTGTATACTTACGTGAGTAATGTATGAATATCCAATTCTATAAGTATTCCATTGATATATATAAGCACAAATTCTATAGTCTACATTGAGTATATTAGCCGAAATCTAATGCGTGAAGAGTGTTGGAGTATTTAGATATTAAACAATGCCTAAGCAAGAGTTCCCGCATTCAAGTCTTATCAAGTCTCTATTTGCCTCTTCAATTAGATATTTCTACACTTTAGTCTTAGACCAATATTTAGCTTACGTGAGGGTAGCATTAGAGTATTTAAATATTGAACCATGCCTTCAATAAATAAGCTTAAGATTTTACAAAAATTGACCATGGTCACAAAAAAATTACAAAGAGTGCTACCAAGTTAGGGCAGAATTACTAGTAACCTATTTAATGTAGAAGTACGTAATATTCGATCCTATCTTCTGTTGTCAACTTGTCATTCTCTCTTGAGTTCATGTTACTTTTAATTATATTGGGATCCATGAACAATTTTTCTGTCGTGGAATTGGATAATTAAACAATATTTGATCTTTCGGAGTCGAACTCTATATGATAAAAGGAGAAATATTTGAAGTAACTTGAAGATGACGATCAGAATTTTTATTCGTCCTTCCTACTTTCTAATCCTCGGGGGTGGGGTTAGCGTGTCCTGTTAGAGTGTGATTTGGGAAATTACTAAATCAATCTTTAACTTATTGTATGGAATTTAATTTTAAAATTCTCAATTTAATCTTAAACATTTTGATAATTCAAACATAATTCCTCTAACTGATTTTCATAGAAATTCACGTGATGATTCAATTATCGGCAGTCTTACGTGGTACGGCTGGGTGGACAAAGATGACGTTTGGTTTCTTAAGATTTTTCTGATTTTTTTCCCCTTCCCTCCTATTAAACACGTAGACTGCCACGTCATTATACGTGAGCTAATATCCCTGATATGGATTTTTTTTTTTTTTTTTTTGTGGCCAGCATGATGAGATGGACTACAACATAGGAAAATATATATATAACAAAAGAAAAACCAGAACAAACACCAACACGCACGGAGAACATGCGAATGGGCAAGATTGCGGTGGTGACGGCGGTGACGCCTAGCCACCGGTGTGGGTCATGCGTTCCTCACCGGGAAAGCGCAGATCTTTGGGGTCGTGGCCTCCATCGTCTTTAAATGTAGGTGAAGACAAAATATACACACGGGAAAGCGCAGATCTTGAGCAACTCTAAAGTGTTTGTGTTGCGAAAGAACACCTTGATTTCGTTCGACATCGTGATCTTGCGCATGCCCTCAAATGGCCGTCTCTCATTAGCCACCTGGCCTAGTTTGTACGCTGGCCCTTCGTCGACAATCCTCCTTGCCCTCCACGGGCGCATTCATGCCTCTGACAGCGTCTTCAGCTTCCTCCCGTTCGCTCGCCGATGCCCTGCTCCCTTCCCAGTAGATAGATCGAATCAGAAAACTGCACTTCCCCATGTCTGTCTTCTGAGAAAGTGAATTTTTTGTGCCTTTTGCTCAAGATTCTCGGGGTATCGCTCGTCGAATCATACGGTAGCGAGAAGAGTTTACTTTGTGTGTTTTTAATTCAAGTTAGTTGATGCAGTCTACTTGTTTGATAGAATATGCCAGAGACAAAATTACACGTTCTGGGCAAAGTTATAGCAACCTGATATTTACATCAACGCGATATTCATTAGACAATGCGATCTTTTTCCAGACTTATTGCAAATCTACAACGTGGCAGGGCTCGGCGTGGGTGTCTCTATGAAAGATGTTTATGCCTTGAGGCTAGGGTCACGGAATCTATAACAACGAGAGTGTTTGCCAGGCTAAAATGCCTGTATAAGGAGTGGCTCCTACTAGGTTTATAGGGTGGTGAAGGTGGCATAAATGAACCTAATTACGTACTAAATAAGAACAAGGGGACAGCATTTTTGAGATGTGTATTTGAAATTGGAATTTATTTGTAAGAGGTGCCTTTTGGCGTAAAGGCAACACTCCTTAAATTAGAACTCTAATATTAAGCATGCTCAGGTAAGAGTGCTATCAGAATGGGTGACCTACTAGAAAAGTGTCTGTCTACCTATACATTAATGACAAAATCATGAGGATGGGTCAAAACGGATAATTCATCAAGTGACTTAATTTTGGAGTGTTACAAAAACTCGCCTCATGGCCGCGACTGTTGATGTGATAATGGCTCTCTACTTTCCTCTCAATAGTGGTGGAGGTGGTGGCAGTCAACGAAAAGAGCCCTTGGTTGCCAAGAACCACCGTCGCTCATGTGTGCTTTGGCAAAAGTAAGCCCTAAACTTTTCCCAATGTTTAAGTAAATCCATTTTGTGTTCTAACAATAGTGGGTGCTAATGGACGAGCGCTAGAGAAGTTTTGGCCGAGTGATCAAGAGGTTAAAGATGATAAACAATAAGAGGAGATCTCAGCGCGGAAAAGAATGAAAGAAAATAAATGAAAAGGAGAGAAAAATAAGAAAAGACAAAAACAATGTCATTTTGTCCACCTAAATCACTGATCCTACCACATAGGACGACAATAATAATTAGACTGCTACGTCAATGATTTCCGACAAAAATCAACTGGAATTATTACATTTTGTAAAATTATTAAAAGATTTTGGATTAAAAATTGCAAGGTTTATGACTGATATGGTAATGTCCCATTGTAATTTATTAGTTTTATATGGTCCAAACTAGAAGAATGTTTCTAGCAAGTAACAATCATGTAGATAATCTACGTAGGTCGAACAATCCTTAACATTTTCCAACAAGTTAAGCTCATAAGTCCTAAACTTCAGGCTTTGGGTTGGGTGATATTTAATACTTTCTCTTGATTAAATGAAGGGAGCTAGAAAGAAATCCTAAAAAAGGAAGAAATAAGTGCATCGGAAGTCTTAAATTTTGTCATGAAAGTATAATTAAATCCTAAATTTACAAAAAGAGCCAAATAGAAATCTTTCAATTAAGTATGTCTAATTTGGATAATGGAAAATGCTGACATGTTTTATTTATTTATTTATTCTTTTCTCTATCTACATGTCGATGATATAACTAAAACAACTTTAGTCGTTTGCTTTATATTTTAGCTATTGGGACTAAGAATACAACCTAGAGAAGAGTGAATAGGTTGAAAAAAACTATGAAAAACATTTATAGAAGATAATAAGTTCAACTTCAAACATGGGTAGAAACAGATTATAGAAATCCAATGCGTGAGCTATTGTTTAATAGATAGTGATGATATTGAGCATGTAATGCAAATAGTGAAGAAATAGAAGATTCACAAGCATATATATATATATAGTAGTTTGACATCCACTCTTCAAACTAACCGACACAAGTCTGGCTAGATTGCATAAATAATATGTTCAACAATTTACAAATGGCAAATGCTAATCTCATTACATAATAGATCACACTATTAGGACTACCCATAAAATACTTTTCCTAAACATTTGCAAGCCAATCGAAAATAGGTCTGTAGCTAATGTTCTAACGCTATTGCTTTGACATTTCTGACAAATACTTGTTCTTGTTCCTTGAGAGATTTCCTGATCATTCGCTGCGCATTTTCAGCCCACAACTATAATCTTTTTCATCAACGAACATCCTCACATGGTCGCTGTTCAAACATGACCAATGACATGATATATCCAGCATCGACATAGACATTGCCATCAGCTAATCTTTAGGTCCTTCCAAGCATATTGGTGATCTTGACTCTATGAAGATGTTCATGGTCCTTCCAAGCTTTACCAAACATCCTCGTTCTAGGCTTGTTCACCATCACCTAGTCCATCCAACTGTTCACCTTATCTGAAGATCCTTTCAACTCATAGACATATTTAATTGCCTAATATCTTGCTCACCTCATATATTGGCAGAGCACTCTAGGCAGTGGTAGAGCACTCCTCATATAAGTTCACCCGGTGCTATTTATGACAATATTTGCATTTCAGCTTGTGCATATATCACCTGATACTTACTCAATCGATACACACATTAGTAGCCTTTAATTGTCTTTGTCATCTTCAAAACAACATATAGACTTTCTGAACTTTAGCTACATCATAGCATGTAGGAGAGAGAGCATATCAAAAAGACGTCAGCATTTTTCTTTGGTCAAGTTGAACGAAGTTAATAGAAGGACTCAATTGTGTCCATTTTTAACAAGTTTTAGGACTTGAGCAACATGAACAACATACAGACCTCCGGTCGGTTTCCTCTCTTATATTTCTTATTTTTAATTTTTATATCCTTATCTGGTGCTTCAGATCTACCAAGATCCTGGTCAAATGACAGAGACATAAGTACCTAAAAAAGCATTTTGATAGTTATAACAGAGAGAGAGAGAGAGAGAGAGAGAGAGAGAGAGAGAAGCGAGAAGGGTGGGGGGAGGGAAGGGGTGAACCAAACAAAGTAATTAAAATGCAAAAGTTCAAAATAGTGACCTATTAAACATGCGTGAATGTTTGACCAAAAAAAGAACATACTTGAATAGAGTCAGGATGCATCTGACAATTATGAGCTTTCACATAATTTGCAATCAATCGAACAGCCGCTCCAATCACTTCACCACTGTGTTTACCCTCATTTGTAAAGAGTGAATCAATACTGTCACAACAAAGTTTCCCGATGATATCCGTTCACATTATTTATTCAAGAGAAGAGTAGAGAGGAAAAGAGAAAAAAATACATGCCGAGAAATGCTCCAGATATATGACTAAAAAACTAAAAGTAGAATTGTCTATCACGTGTCATTGTAGCACTTGACTCTTTAAGGACCTGCACTTGATACGTTTTGATTTAATTGTCTAAAAGCCACAAAGTACATGGTGCTTGAATATATCTCCAGAAGAAGTGGCTTGCTTCTGTAACTTCTGTGACATCCTGAATTTTCAGGTTCTGTTTTCAATTTAATGAATCGGGCCTTTCATCGACATGCCTATAGTGCTATTATTTAAGCTGATCATTCATGAGGTAACTAGACTATCTGGGGAAGCCATTAAGGGATTTTAATGCAATAGATTTGAGAATTCGACCAAGAATCGACTGCTCGACCGTGCTCATCTGCAAGAGTCATTACGGCACTATCAAAATTGATCAAAGACCGGAGATAGGTCGATTCGATAGAGGTATGTGATTAGTGTGTGGGTGATTCCATTTGATTGCAAAATTCTCGTCGATTGGCATAAGACTAATTTTTCTATAGTTTTGGGTATCCTATGCATATATTTGAAACCTCGAGATTTTCACGACAACCGAGAGTTGCCAATATGTCAAAGATGCACAATGTGGCTCGAAAATAATCGACCACAGGTCAATTGCACTAAAATTCCTAAAAGCTACCTGGTAGGTTAGGTCACGCTAAAAATACGTCAGATTGAAATTAACCGCGAAATTGAACCCGATTTCAGAAATTGAAAGTTCTATCTGTCACGATTTATTTTAGGAACGTCGACTCATCATTCGAAGAATTTTCAAAGAGTTCGGGATTTTTATGGAAAATCAATTCGGACGTTTCGGAAAACAACAAAAATTCGGAGGGGCTCATTTGAAGGGATTTTTGCTTTCAAACCGAGCTACTTGGTGAAAGAAAATTATAGAAATTGTGTGGGCTTTTCTTCTACAAAATTGGACCTCAATTGGGGAATTTGTTGGAGAAATTGAAGCTCAAATGGATGAAATTCGGAGGTATGGTGGGGGGTGTGCAACATTTGATATCAAATGGAGTTAATTGTGGATTAATTTTAAGAAAGTAATTGGGGGAGGAGGGGGGGGGGACAAGTAGATAAACTAGAAGACTTTTTGGACAAAGCAATGATGAAATAGATAGTTTAATCTTGACTTTTCTTTCCCCCATCCATTGGCTTCTCGAGCACGCCTCAGCCGCTCCCTCCTCTTTCGCGTTTCTACTTCTCTTTCATTTCATTCGAAGAAGCCAGCCCTCTGTTTCTCTTCTAAGCTGCCACACATCCGTCCCCCTTGAAGCTGCCGAGTCAACGTTCAACTCCAGCAGCCCATGAAGACAAGTCCATCGAAGTCAACTCCAGCTGGGTTATTGACTGCAACTCTCCTCTGCCTTGCCACGTTTCTTCTCCATCTTGCAGCCATCGCTAGCCTAGCTACTCCGAGTCAACTCCAACTCCCTCAAAGCGCCATCGTTGACCTTTGTAGAGCCTCTGTGCGCCAGTTGCTAGTGCCATCGATCCTTATCCATCTTTGCTGCTTCCTCGTTTGCTTCTCCAGGCGTCGACGTCAGCCTGCCCCGTTTAGCCCACTTGCATTTGAGCCCCAACGGCCCACGAAGTCACCAGCCTATCCTCGCGCGTAGCTGCTCCATTTGAAGCTCGCATGTTCAGCGGACCAAGTCCCGCGTCCGCAGCAGCAGCCCACGCATTTTCTTCAGCCCGTTGAGCCCACAAGCCTAGCTCGCTTCAGCCCAACTTCCATCTCCATTAATCTTCAGCAACCCAGCCCACGCTGCAGCCCACCAAACTGAGTGCAGCAGCCTAGCCCGTGAGCTTCAGCATCTTAGCCCAAGCTTCAGGATCAGCCCAGCGATTCTTGTGAAACTTGCGGCCTTTGCGCCTGTCCCCAAATGTCCGTTGATCCGTGAAAGTTCGGATTTATTGTATCGCGTGAACCGATTTTCGCACTAAACCAGGTGAGTTTATCTTATGTAAACTCTACTTAGTAGGCTAACGACATTTAAGGAGTGTTTAGTTTAAATTAATTAGTGATTAGGTAGTTAGTTAAATTAGATTAGTGATTTAATTAGTTAATTATGCAAGTCGGTGGTTAGATTAGACTTCTTAAGTTCTAGATAGGATGAGCTATTTATCTAGACAGGTTCGGGAATTTTCCCGACCCGTTTAGGTGGTTAATTTAGCAATTATGGCCTAAGTGAGTATTTTTGGTATTTAAATTGAATTATTTAATTAATTTCAGTAATTATTTAATTATTAAATATTTTTCGAAAATTAGACCAGGATAGCCGGTGACCGGAATTTCATGCTGATTGCAATGGTGTAGTTAATTTCTGCAATTGAGTGTTAATTTATGCAAATTGAGTGTTGATTGGATTTTTGGTAATTTATTCCAAAATTTGTGAATTTCAATATTTATTTAGAAAATCCGGTGTCGGATTTTAACACCAAAATAGTTTTATATACTATATTAAACAATGGGATTTTAAATTGGAAGATATCACTTTTTCAGGGTCGAGTTGACTATGTACCCATACACGACTATTTTACCGTGTATTTCTAATACGAAAAAAATAGGCCAGATTCACCATTTTAATTGAGGTATTTGAGTGCAATGCATGGTGTTTTGGGACGAGATTGAATGGTCGTGTGTTGGTTAAGAGAACCTCGTCTCGGGTCGTTAAGCTGGACTGTAACCCTTATATGGGATGCCTCAAGACAACGGGAAGCCGGTTGCAGTAGATTTTGGACCCTTGCTCCTTCGAGAAAGCTGTCTAATAGAGACGTAGCCGTGCTCAATGGGGTGAGACGACGCTTGGCTATGCTAGAAGACCACCAAACAGAGAGTAGGCCATGCTATATGCCGAGATCAAAACTAGGAACACATGTTTAATTTAGTGAAATGTGTCGAATTATGGGACAAAATTGTGTGGCACAGTATGTGACGTGTCATAACGATTTGGCACTATAATCAGGACCCTAGTGCTTGTTTGAAATTTGAGTGTGGTGTTCCAGTTAATTGAGCTTGGTTGTTGCTCATGCTTTCGTGCTGTCTGTGATATGAACTGTACTAACCTGTAGGGTGAATCTGAAATGAGGTAAGTCTCTGTGGTTGTATGATTGTGTGATTAGGACACCTCTTGGTGTATTACACTCCTAATCGGGATTTAGAACGTGAACTCGCTGAGATTTATATCTCACCCCGTCGTGGGCTCCATTTTCAGGGCCATAGAGTGGAAGGTTTGGAGCTGAGCTGAGGTGATATGAAAAGTATGTCAAATAGGACACTTCTTTTTTAAAATCAGTCTTTTGAAATCTTTTGGGTATAGGCATTTGTACATGACTTAGTATATTTATAAAAGCATGCTTTGTTTGTAAAACTGTTATCCTGCTTTTCTATCCCGAGATGTTACTGTCAGTGGATTTATTATTCGCTTCGGCATGTGCAATAAATGAAAGGATCGGCGACTCACCCTGGGAAGTCACAAATTTTATTGATCAGAGAGGGATGGGCACGCGCTCGAGGATCGGGGCGTGACAACTTCCATGGAACTTGACTCCTCTACTGGCAAACACAGGTTGACTTTACCATAAATATTTAACCCAAATTGGTCAGGAAGCAGGGTTAAGACAAAAGAAGTTTATTCAACCCAGTTGGAGAAAGCATGAGGGTATCCTTTTTTTATCCCCACATTTTCCTTAAGGCAAACAAATAAAGCAAATCAAACCAGTCGTTCGTATCCGTCTTAGAGAGAGAGGGAGAGACAGAGAGAGAGAGGAGAGAAAGATGCTTACTAGTAATGAATGCCTATTCCGATAGATCACTCATCCGATTTTTGGAAGGTATTCCGGGTGCACGTGAAAGATGTGTCTAGACTCGATTTCCAAAATGGTCATTACGACATGAAATGCTTGATTCTTGACTCTGTTGTCCTTACCAGGTATCATTGGATAAAAAGACAGATGTAAGAAGGTCAAGGGAAATAAATTGTTCATAAAAGGAGGGAGGAGAGTCAATTAGTGTGACTCCGAGGATTAGGGGTGTCAGGAACTGAACTGAACCGAAAACTGAACCGAACCGAACTGAAAAATTCGGTTTTTTCGGTTCAGTTTGGTTATCAACAAAAACCAATATTTTTTTTATTGCTTCGGTTTTTATCAGTTAACTGAACTGAACCACAAACCGATAAAATCAAACCATTAAAAATTCGGTTTTATTCTCTCCCAACTTCTGTCTCCTCTAGCTCTGAGTCCTCTCCTCTCGTGTCTCGTCTTGGTCGGCTTGGAGGTGCAATGGCAACGGCCACTGTGACGGCGACGTCGATGACGACGGTGATTGTGACGGCGACCGATTGAGGGACAGAGCCCCTTTCTTCTGCAAGTCTCTCCTTCGTTCCTCTTCCTTTCGTAGTTTTTGCGCAAATTGTCGAGTTTTGCGACGGTAAGCTCGGATGTTTTTGGGATTTTTTCTCCCGGCGCATCATGTTTGGATCTTTTGTTTCTTGTTTCGGGATCTCCCGTTTGTTCGTGCTTTCTTGAGTCTCGGGCCTTTCGAATTTCGAGTGAATGAGTGGGGTCGGTGATTCGTATTGGTGGCTTGAAATTTGGGGTGGAAGGAATGGAGGAACGAGTTGCTGTACGTGCGTCCACTACTGTAGTTTTGGGATTGGCCAGGCTTGAGCTTGCCTTAGCTGCTATTGAGGTGGAATGAGTGTTAGCTAATTGCTGCAATTGCTCATGTCTATTCGATTTTAGTGGCTCGGTTAGCCCTTTAAACTATTCGTTTTCTGTTTCATCTGCTCCAAATTGGCTTTTGCGTAGGTTGTAGGGATCTGCATTGGTGATTGTTGCCCTTTGGAATTGGTAAAAATTTTTGGGTTGCTTTTGTTTCCCCCCTTAATTGATGGGAAATCCCATTTGTAGTGATCGGGAATCTGAAGAACATCAAAGGGTTATCATTGACTGTACCCTGAATGGTTCTTGGTGCTCTTAAAAGAGAAACCCAAAAACAAAAGAGGAATGTATTGCGTAGTTTTAACAGTGAAGTATGTTAGTGTGTTAAAGTTCTTCTTTTCATGCAGTCTTACATGTAATTGTTTCCCAACCATGATATTGCGAGTAATTCCTCATGGAAAAGGTTGGGTTCATGTGTAGGTCTGTTGTTGTGTCAGCTGGTCTTCTTAGGATTTTTGGGAGGGAGGTTGCTGAGCTTCCCTTGGTTGCTTCAAGTAGAGAGCATCAGGAAAAATTGAGAAATTCGCTGTTGTTTTAAGTCTCTGGCTGCTAGTCCCTAAAGTCCTATTTCTTGGAGTATTTTGACTTATTTATACATATTTTTTTTCCAGGGTTACTTCCAAGCACTATTCTTTTGTATTGAGGGGTTACTTTGTTCACTGAATGTGTAGAAGCTGGTGCTTCCAGTAGCTGAAGAAGCCGAGTCAATTTGGACAAAAAGATTTTGTTTCAGAAAGATGGGTGATGAACATGTAAGCCATTTCTTTTTCTTTTTCTTTTAAATGACCCCTTTTTAGCGAAGGGAACAAAACTGTAGCTGCATCAAAGAAAGTGAGATGAACCAAAGAAAAAGAACGGTCAGAATTTGTGGGGTAATGGCATCGTATGTGCATTATAAGGATAACGATGGATTGGTGGAGCATTTGATTCCTGTTCTTTTGATATGTTGCATAGCACATGGAGTCTAGCTTGCACTTAGATCTTTGGTTGTGTTGTCAGTAGTTAGAGCTAGGCTTTTGGGTGAAAAAGTAGCGTAAGTGGTGTGGATCAATTCACCTTAGCAGCATGTGCATGGATTTACTTCATAGTTTCTGCAATCTTGTCTAACAAAATATACGCGATTCAGTTCTTGTCTAATCCAAAAATTAGGTTAAGAGGGTTTTTAATGAGCTACGAAAAAGAAAATGAAAAAAAAAAAGCTGAAAACCAAAAACTGAAAACAAAAAACCGAAAAACCGAACCGAAATGGATCGAACCGAACCGAAATTTCGATTCGGTTCGTATTCGGTTCGGGTCTCATTTGGTTCGGTTCGGAAGATTTTTCTAACAGTTCGGTTCGGTTCGGTTTTTCAAAAAAACCGAATTGAACCATTTACATCCCTACCGAGGATATGGTAGAATGTGACTTGGAATAAGGAATGAAGCATTGAAAGTTGAAGGGTGTATAGATATGCAAAATACTGGTCATTCGCATCTTTTTTGAGGATATGCTCGCATATTTTACTTGTTGGGAATTACTGATTCCCTAAAATCGGATTCGACACTAAATCGAACCCCTAAAACAAGTGCGGAAGACGAGCCCGGGAAAATCACATGTATCACCGATCCTAAGGCACATCACAATAACGAACGTACCTTGTTAATCACAAATTAAACACCAAACATTGATTTGAGGAAGAAAGACCGATCCCCGTTCTATCTGATGATGTACAATCGCCTTGGAGGGGAGAAAGATCCGTCTTCTTTGGATACTGTTCTCTTAGTCTTTTAGGAGGGAGAGAGAGGGAGAAAAAAGAACGTACGTTGAAAAGGTACGTTGCCCTTTTTTTTCTTTTCTCTCTTAAATACATCTCCTTCAAGAGACGTAACTCTTCGCAATACGTTCCCCAAAAGTCATAACCCCTCATATCTAAACGATGCAACCTTTCACATCGCAACCGTTCCTCCATGGGCCCTCATCTTGCGGGCCAAGCTTTTAGGCCCAACATGGGCGGACGGGCCCACTTAGGCCCATCAACACATAAATAAAACCATCATCTCCCACTCGCATATGGTGGACCAAAACCAACATGGGCGGACGGGCCCTCTTTAGGCCCATCAATTGAAAATCCATCAACTCCCACTTGACATGGTGGGCCGAATAATCCTCTTTACCTCTCTTCAACATTCATACCGGTGAATAATCCGTGCGACCAAAGCATACTTTAAGAGCTCGTTGCTATACATCTCAGGAATATATAGCAGCTCATAATGGGCATCACACTCTGAGTAGATTTAGTATGCAGTACCCTAGATCGATCAATCACATTTATATCTCTCTTAATCTCTTTTAAACAATGATATATTTATTGTATTCACAATTATGATTATCCCAAAGACAGTCATAATTGGTCGACCAGTGAATACAAAACTACAATGTGATTCTCTAAATTCGATCTTCCTCTTTCCTTCAAACTCTCAATTTCAGTTCAGCTTGCTTTTCTAGAAATGTCCCATTAGATCGAATCAACTCATGACCATTGGCAACATCCTAAGATAGCAAACACTAAATAGAAATCCTGAGAATAAGTAAAAGTCATGAGGGCACTTAAATTGAGGAACTCTTTTCCTCAAGAGTGTCACACGGTATAAAAGTTGAGATTAAACTTTTGCCACTCTTATTTGTTGTATCATGCATACGTAGTATGAAATACGTATTACGGTATTTAACTCCTTTCCCATGGAGCGTATGTCTACATCTTTAATACCGTACAGATGATAGTTCAGACATACCCAATGTCTAACTTGAGTTCACATATCTATTCATACACAGAATTCATCAGAACTCACATATGGCATTATAGACAGATAAGGTAAAATATGTGGGTTATTTTACTTTCGGACATAGTAAATATCATGTCCTCATCTTAACACTTAGTTAAGGCGACACATATATTTTAAGCTTGAGCTCTCGATTATCACCTAGATAATAAGCTTAAAAACCATCTCATCTCTATTTATCACATAGTAAATAAATGCGATTACCCGTGTGAGTGGGCTAATCTTTTATCTGTCTGACATACTTTCTCAATATAATGCACTGAGCATTAAGATGCATAAATGTAAAACAAAGATTCATAGGCATTAATGATGAAAACACAAATTCATTAAATGTGAACAACTCAGGGAAATTACAATATCCAGTACATCAGACTCTACGCAATCCTAAAGATTTTACATGACCACAAAACACATCCCTAGGTATTGGCTTTGCCATAGAATCTGCTACCATTCTATGCGTAGATATGTACTGTAAGTTCACATCCTTTCTTGCAACCATATCTTTGACAAAGTTATACTTGGTATCTATATGTTTGGTCTTGCCATGATATTTTGGATCTTTGGTGTACGCTATAGCTGCTTGGCTATCACAATTAACCAATAATGGATTTGCAGCTTTCTCAATAACACATAAATGATCCAAAAATCTCTTAAGCCAAACTCCTTCTTGTACCGCTCGCCGATAATGCCACGAACTCAGCTTCCATCGTGGACAAGGCTATACATGTTTGCTTCTTACTTGCTCCATGATATGGCACCATTGTTCGATGAAGAAAGCAAATCCAGGTAGATTTCCTTTCATCTAAATCTCCTCCCTAATCAGCATCTGTATAGCCTTCAAGTTGCAGATCCTTTCCTTGGTAATTCAACTTGTAATCAGCAGTTTCCTTCAGATATCTCAGTATTCTTTTAACGGCCTTCCAATGTGCTTGGCCTGGATTGTATTGGTATCTACTCACCTATATCGGGTCTTGTACACATCATAGCGTACATCAAGCTCCCAACAGCACTAGCATAAGGAACATGTTTCATTTGTTCCTTCTTTTGTAGAGTCCTTGGACACAATCTATGGCTCAATCCTTCACCTTTTGCAATAGGAGTATCAATGGGTTTACAATCTTGCATACAAAATCGTTCAAGAACCTTATTTATGTATGTTTCTTGCGAAAGAGATAATGATCTCTTTGAACGATCTCTTGAAATCTTAACTCTAAGGATGTATGCAGCCTCACCCATATCTTTCATATCAAAGTTGGAAGATAACCAACTCTTAACAGTATTAACAAACTCCATATTGCTTCCAGCAATTAGTATATCATCAACATATAATGATATGATCATATATTGATCTTTGGATCTTTTGATATATACACAATGATCCTCATCTATCATTGTAAAATCATATGACATTATGACATTATGAAAACGTATATACCATTGTCTTGATGACTGCTTTAGGCCATATATCGATCTCAAAAGTCGACATACTTTTCCTTCTTGGCCTTCCATAATGAAACCAGTAGGTTGTTCCATATATATTTCTTCATCTAATTCTCTATTGAGGAAAGCAATCTTTACATCCATTTGATGTAACTCAAAATCCATACTAGCCACTATTGCCAGAATAATGCGAATCGAGGTAAATCTCACCACAGGAGAAAATGTTTCTTCATAATCAATTCCTTCCTATTGATTATACCCATTCACCACAAGGCGAGCCTTATGCCTTTCTATCGAGCCATTAGCTTTACGCTTTATTTTGAGAACCCACTTGTTCCCAATAGCTTTGCGTCCTTTTGGAAGGTCAACTAGTTTCCAAACTTGGTTTGACTTCATTGACTCCATCTCCACTTCCATTGCATGCATTCATTTTTCCTTACTAGGGCAATTTAGAGCATCATTAAGATTTCTTGGCTCATCTTCATCTTGTGGAGCAACCATAAAAGTTTCCCCTTCAATGTCTAAACGTCGACGGGGAATACTTTTGCGACTTGTTCGCTGTATGGGAGATTGTGCACTTTGTACATCATTCCCCATCATGCTCCCACTCGGATTAGATAATGACGATATCATCTCATCTTGTGGTTGTAATTGAGAGTAAGTTGAATCAAATTCATTACTTCTCATGTTACTCCCACTTGGACGAACTCCACTATGTTCATTATCTTGATCCAAAGTTTCAAATAGGGAGTGTTCTTCACCTATTTCGCCCTTCTTAGGAAATTCATTTTCTAAGAATGTGATGTCCCGTGATTCGAATTCAGTTATACTTCCACTTTCCTGCTCACCTATGAACACATATCCTTTCGAGTGTTCGAGTATCTTATGAAAATACTCTTCTTTCCTCTCTGGGACCCAATTTCCCAAACTTGTGAGAGGACTCATGAGTATAGGCAGCACAACCCCATGGCTTAAGAAAACTTAAGTCCGGTTTTCTACATGTCCATAACTCATATGGAGTGGAAGTAACTGATTTGGAAGGCACTCGGTTAAGTATATAGGTAGCAGTTAATAACGCATCACTCCAAAAGGTGATAGGTAAATTAGCATGCGCCATCATGGACCTAACCATTTCCAGTAGGGTTCTGTTCCTTCTCTCCGCAACACCATTTTGTTGAGGAGTATATGGAATAGACAACTATCTTTCTATTCCTTTTTCATCACATAATTTTCTGAACTCATCAGATAAATATTCTCGACCTCGATCGGATCTTAATACTTTTATTTTCTTGTCTAATTGATTTTCTGCCAAGTTCATAAACTTTTTGAAACAACTCAATGCTTCAGATTTATGAGAAATCAAATAGACATATCCGAATCGAGTATAATCATCTATAAATGTGATGAAATAAACAGCCCCATGCCTTCCTCTCACATTCATCGGACCACAAACATCAGTATGAATTAAATGCAAAGGAAATTCAGCTATTTTACCTTTTCCAAATGGTTTCTTTGTCGTTTTCCCTACTAGGCAATGCTCACATATAGGCAAATCGACTTTTTCAATGTTGCCCAACAAGCCTTCTTTGGCTAGTCTATTCATACGTTGTTGGCCAATATGATCAAGTCTAGCATGCCACACATTCACATCATTATCATATGAATTAGGAGACGTGAGAAGGGAATAACAAACATTTGCATTAACATAGACAATATCTAATACAATGAAACCATTCAGAAAATAACCACAATCATAGAAATTTGTATTCAAAAACAAATCCACACCTCTATTATGGAAGTTCATATTAAAACCTAGTTTGACCAACAATAAAACAGACACTAAATTTCGACGAATCTCCGGAGCATACAATACATCATGTAGGAATAAAGTGCATCCACCACGCATGTTCAATTGGCAGGTGCCAATTCCTTTTACTTTAGCTCTAGAGTTGTTTCCCACATAGATCCACTTAGTTCCAGTTGGTACTCGTCAAAATTCCACGAAGGATTCTCTATCCTTCGCTATATGGTCTGTCGCTCCTGAATCTACAATCCACAGAGGATTAGACTCAGTCATAAATACATAACTTGACACATAGGCAAAGTTCCCAATAGTATAAGGGGTGTGTACCTTCTTTGGCTCACGACAATCACGAGCATAGTGACCCTTCTTGTCACAATTGTAACACTTCACCCTTGTCAGCTTCTTCATTCGAGGATGTTTTCCTCTGTCATGTTGGTCAAACTTTGGCTTCTTCCCTGAAGGACCTGCTCCCTTGCCTTTCCTTTTATCGAACCAGTTAGGACGTTTGCGCTTGGAGCTCGAAGCTCCATGTGAGCTAGAACCAGCATGATAAATTTCAGCTTCCGGCTTAGCCCCCAAGAGGCAGTCCTCTTCCAGCTCAAGACGACGCATTGCATCCTCAAAAGTTTTGATATTCTCATTATGGGTCAGGTGCACTTTCATATGCTCCCAACTCTGAGGCAAGGAATGAATCACTGCTTGCACTTGCTGCTCATCAGTCGGGACATGGCCAGCATCTTTCAACTCATTTATCATGTTTGACATATTTCTAAGGTGTTGCTTCATGGTCTGATCATGAGGCTTCTTATAAGAGTCAAACCTAATAGTGAGTTGTCTTAGTCTGGTCACCAAAGTATGACCAAACCTTGCTGCTAACGCTTCCCACATTTCCTTGGCATTCTCAAAACGCCTGAACTCTCGCATGACGTCATTTTCCATGCTACTTAGCAACGTAATGCGAGCAAGAGAGTTCTTTCTTTTCCATGCAACAAAAGCATCCTGATCTAACTTATGCTGCGCAGTGTTTCCTTCTTCAGGTTCTACCATGGTCAGGTTAAGAGCTTCTAGTGCCTCTTGCTCTTCTAGCACATATTGGATTTTCATGTGCCAGATTTAATAGTTATCGCCATTGAGCTTTTCACCTTTGTTCAGCTCGGCAATTATGCTCTTTGTGGCTAAAGCCATTGATCTGAACACATCATACATATATGCACGAATAATTAATGCCTATCATTTATGTATCCATTTTGCACAGATCCATCATATTAATGAACAATTTCAAGTAAGGTTTCAGAATCAAAAGATCACTATATTTCCAATCATCCTCCAAAAAATCCTAACTTAAAATTATCATTAATATATAATTGTCTTATGCAAAATGAATTCTATGAAGCTACAAAAAACTTCTATGAACTACCCACAGCAGTCAACAATAACATAAAGCAAATAATATTTGACATCCAATAGAATAATAATGCTTTCACATAATACAACTTATATATTAGTTGCTACATCAACAACAACCAGGTAGAAAACATTACATAAGATGTCCACGAAGCATACTAAATAAAGACCAACCAAAACAACTAACACCACTTCAAAAAGTGAACAGGGAAATATCCTTTTTTCTTCAATTTCTTGATCTTTTCTTTTGTAACAATCAGGTAATAATCATCTATAAAAGACATCACAATACTCCTATATGAAGCGGCTTTGTTGACATCCCATATGCGATTCAACACTCTTTTCCATTCTTGTGGAAGAGTATTCATGAAAAATCGCACCATCTCAGACTGTGGCATGGGACGACCATTCCATATGAACTTTTGTATTTTCCCGTTGACTTCAAGAACATGATCAATTAAGTCACCACTCTCCCATCGATAATCAGTCAGCTCAGCTATCAACTTAGAAAGCATTTCCTTTTGTTTATCGGTAATTACGCAAATAGGCGTGCGTAACTTTAAGGGGAGGCATTGTTCCTGCAACAAATGCAGAACAAATTAGGGATTACATATAATCCACATAGACTTAATTGGATAAAAAAAAAAAGAAACAAATCCTTTTTTTTTCCGGTCAACGGTCAAGTCAACGGTCAACGGTCGCGATCAACGGTCAAGTCAATGGTCAACGGGCGGTCGGGTCGGACCGGTCGCCCGGTCGGGCTGGTCGGACGAACCGACCGGCACGTGCCACGCACGTGCTTGGCTGACATCACAATGATGTCATCGAGCACGTGCGAGGCACGCGCCAAGGCCGAAACGGCGCAACCGACGCGCCGTTTCGCGCGTGCGTGTGTCGCACGCGCCTGGGCAAAACGACGCGTTCAACGCGCTTTTTCGCGGGGGACCGACACACCGATGACCCCCGTGCATTCCGGCCGCGCGTGGCGGCGCGTCCGGCGGCCTTCGGCGGCGATCCACTACTCATTTTTCTCGTATTGACGAGAGCTTCATCCCTGCACTATCAAAAACGAATTTCGACTTGCACAAAATCACGAAACAGGGCGAACAGTACGCGGGTGTCGGGTTTTTCCGTCCCCGATCGACCAAAAGTGATTTTTCTCGAATTTTGACCAAAAATTAATCAAAAGCAATAAAAAGGGGGTTGGGAAACATGAACTAGGGCTCTGATACCAATGTTGGGAATTACTGATTCCCTAAAACCGGATTCGACACTAAATCGAACCCCTAAAACAAGTGCGGAAGACGAGCCCGAGAAAATCACATGTATCACCGATCCTAAGGCACATCACAATAACGAACGTACCTTGTTAGCCACAGATTAAACACCAAACATTGATTTGAGGAAGAACGACCGATCCCTGTTCTATCCGATGATGTACAATCGCCTTGGAGGGGAGAAAGATCCGTCTTCTTTGGATACTGTTCTCTTAGTCTTTTAGGAGGGAGAGAGAGGGAGAAAAAAAGAACGTACATTGAAAAGGTACGTTGCCCTTTTTTCTTTTCTCTCTTAAATATGTCTCCTTCAATAGACGTAACTCTTCGAAGTAATACGTTCCCCCAAAAGTCATAACCCCTCATATCTAAACGATGCAACCTTTCACATCGCAACCGTTCCTCCATGGGCCCTCATCTTGCGGGCCAGGCTTTTAGGCCCAACATGGGCGGACGGGCCCACTTAGGCCCATCAACACATAAATAAAACCATCATTACTCTATTCAATTCTCATACTCAACAATAGACTTAATGGTAGGTTTTATTGGGATTGGTTTACTCTAAAAACTTGACTATGGATACCCTTGGTTTACTACAAAGCTACTTAAGAAAACTAACATCTAGGCCGTTAGATTTTGTTTTTTATTATCATTTGATAAAGAACATAGACAGTAACTTCGCAATATTGAACATGGCTACTAAATGTATCCAGTAAATACTAAAAGCACATAAACCTAACGGTTTACTATTTACGGATGAAATTATAGACTAGTTTATAGTGTGGTTTTTTTTTTTGGGTCGGTAGTTTATAGTGTGGTTACATCTCTTGCTTTTGTTGTGTTTTATTGAACTTTACTCACTTTTCTAATAACAAGGTTTAAAGATCGAGAATTGTTATGTCAGAGTTACATCTCTTTTCTTGTTTTTTTTTTCTTTTTATCATGGTAGAATTATCAGATCTTGTCGCACCTGAATAAATAAAAAAGAAATGAGTTTGACTATTGTGTTATTCATACCAAACCAAGTTAAATACTCTGGTCAATCTCATTATTGTTGTTGATACACTTGCATATTTTGCCTCTAGTCTATCCTCATACTTAGAGATGGAAGTAATAGTAGGTTTTGTTAGATTGATTTACTTTACAAACTTGACCATGTACACCCTTGCTTAAGTACTTATCAACTCAAGAAAACTAAAATCTAGGCCGTTATATATATATTTATCATTTTGATATATAAATCGCACACTGTAATCTCACAATGTTGAACATGGTTATAATATGCGTATGATTAGTAGTTAAAGTACATAAACCTAACAATGTACTAAATACAGATGAAAGTCATAGAATGGCTTACAGTAGGGTTGCATATTTACCTTTCATTGTGTTTTAATGAACTTTAATTACTTTTCTAGGAAAAATATTTATAGATTGAGAATTTATTATATCGGACTTACATATCTCTCTTTTTTCTTTTTCTTTTTTAATTGTAGCAGAATTATCATATCTTATTGCACCTAAGTTAATTCAAATAAATGAGTTTGACTACGGTGGTGTTCATGCAAACCAAATTAATGCTATAGAGAAGAGTTTTTGTTGAGACAGAGATTTTTCCTCGGAGAGGAGGCCCAACAGGGGGCAATGGCTATTACACTTATATCGTCAAAATTCAAGGATCTGACAGTGGAATGATATGAGTTTCTCATAAGAACAATAATTTTATATTCTCTCTATGCATATCATGAATTTGCTTCCATTGATAAAATTGAAATATGAGTTACTCTGCATTTGCATATGTATTCTTTTAGCCTTTTCAACGATGCCTCACCAACATGTCCATTGAGACTTTAACATTGTAATAGGAAAAATTCTACTTTTCTTTTGTATAATTTTATGTTTTCTCAAATCAAATGCCTATATATTTAATTTACCTTATCAAGTCTTTAGTTTAACTGTCAATAGTAATGATAGGACTAGCTTAACTGCGTCTATTCGTTTCTTTTTTGTTGTTATCCATTCGGATTTCATTCCATTAAATTGGTTCCATTTTTCTAACTAATACTTTCACATGCTTAGTGTCGATACCTAAATTTTGACTATCTAATTTAAATATTACATAAGAAAATTAAGGATTGAGCCCAACCCCTGAACAAAAATATCATTTACATTATCCACATTTGCATTACATTTAGGATTCATATTGCATTTCTTTGCATTTTAGGACTAACGCTTGTTGTAGGGAGCTTGATAAGCAACATGGTGGAGAAGTAATGGTTGACATGGAGAGACATCCTCGAAATGAGATGTTCCAACATTCTTGGAATCCTGAACATTAGAGATAGGCTCGAGACTTGAATTTCCAAAGTTCTTGGATCTCAATCCCTAACCAGAAAGGTATGATGGACTCGGAATCAAATTTCCAATGTTATGGGAGCTCGATTCTCGAAAGTAGCTTGATTAGCTCGGGAGCATGTCTTCCAAGAATATGATAATTTCATGGTCCTGAACGGTAACTCAAGCGATAATTCCAAGATTGTGAGAATCAAATAGGATTTGACGTGATAGATAAGATGGTATGACAAGCACATTTCTGGACGTCCACTTGGCACCCATCCATAGCCACACTAGCCCCTCTTACAAGGAATTCTCAAGATATATCTCTCATGGACTCATTCCCGTACACGAGCATATCATGCATCCTGCACTTATACAAACTCTATCCATTGGCGTTGTTGTGACCTGTGCTGAGAAAGGTTTAGAGATAATGCCTGAGCGAAAAACATGAGTCACTACTAGATTGGGGTTGGCTAGAAAGCAAGTGATGCATGAAAGATTGCACAACCAAAGATTTTTAAAATTTGGGGATTTGATTATCACACTAATAGAGGTACCTCTAACTTGATTAACTTGAATGAATTACTTATCTAAGTAATGGCTTGAACCCATTTAAAATTCCAGGTGATGTTTTGATGTTTATTATGATATAACGTGTGACCTTACCAACCCAACAGAAGTGAAATAAAGGAATGGTGACAAACACATCAAATGGGGTAATGAAAGGGCAAGTAAGAAATAAGGTGTCGAATGGAACTAGATAAAATGTCGGGCAAGCCTCTTTAAGATAGCAACCCCATGAGCTTAGTGCAAATTGAATTCAATTTTTCTAAATAGACTAATCTAACTAAAACTGAACTAAAGAAAATTATGAATTTTCCTACATCATGTGTATACTATGTAGATGGAACCAAACCAATTCTAATGCCAAAACCTAACAACCTAATTAAGGCCTTTTTTTTTATAACTATTTTCCATTTTTTTTATTTTCGAATTTATTTATTTATTTTTAAATTATTTAATTTTTAAATTTTTGAAAGAAACTATTTCTATATTCTGGAAAATAAGGGACTCGGGCCGTGGGCCCTTCAACCCGGTCCGAGCGTATGGTCAGGCTCGGGTCCACGAGAAAAGGGGCAATGGAAACGAGGCAAACTGCATCGTCAAGCCCCTCTTTTTAGTCGAAAAGACCTTCAAAGGCCATCTTGAAACACAGCTAAGCTAGGCCCATCGCATCAAGCCCATTCTCCACTATGATCAAACTAAAGTCCCCCCACTGAATCTATTATTGCCGCCGCCGTTAACCCTCGCTTCCACCGCCACTAACCCTCACTTCCGACCACCGCCGTCAGCCACTTAACGCTTAACAAATACGAACCAAGCAGCACCAATACGAACAGGTTGTGAACGAACCAAGCAGTGGTAGCAGATGGTTCGAGGGAGGATTTTTTGCTTTCTTTCTCGCGCTCTCTCTTCATAAACAGCCGTGCCGCCTCTGTGAACCCCCTGAACGTCAGAGCCTTTCCCGCCTTTTGTTGTGCCAGCACTTGCCCTTCTAGAAATGGGAAAAAAAGGATATAAGTTATATTCTTTCTTTAAGGTTTTGTGTGATCACGCCAAAGTGACGCAATCTTAAGAAGTGTGAGTCTAAGCAAGTTTAATTCTAAAGTGGCAAGTATCATGCCCTATATAGTTCACCGGCTCCTTAAGTTGAAATTTCTTTATTGAATCCGAGATTTCTAAACTTCACTGGCCCTAAATCAAATGTCTAAAAAAAATTAGAAACTAACAAAATTCTAATTTTCGGTCAAACGTCAGATTTATAAAACTTTGAATATACGCCTATGCTACTCACGTGTCAACCGGCGTCCTTGATCCAGGGCGTTCTACCCACCATCAGCGCCACCACCGAACTCCTCCGCAAACGCCCCACACGAGGAGCATTTTAAGGTGTTGCCTTTCGCCTTTGGAACGATGGATGTGCAGATTAAAGAGAGTCTTGGAGATAGTTGAGTTTGTAGTGTGTTGCTTTTTTGGGTTTTGTGGGTAATTTATTGTACTAATGGGCTTAATTGCTAATTGAGAACAATGTATCCTGCAATATCCCGTTGCCCATGGAAGAGCACGCCATTGATCGTTTCTCATATGTTCGAGCTGCTTCTTCACATCTTTACACCGAATTTTTGTGAATGATTTTCTTTTTCTTTTTTTAAATGGTACTTTTGGTTCCGCCACTGACCATGCCATGCACATGCATGTCACCTGTTGGCAGGACGCTTGCTATTTTCACCACATTATGGACACTGCAGGATAGTTGAGACTGTCTCCAACTCACACCTGAACCTATCTTCCATAGATTAAGATTAGGACAAATTGTGCATGAATCTCAAACTGAGTGGTGCTATCGAAGGCCATCGTCTCGTGTGAAGAGGGTCGTGGTCACTATTAACATGCTAGTGGGACAACTCAGTTAGTTCTGTCCATTGCCCATTTTTGTTGTTGTTTGAATCGAGATTCTATTCAAGGTGAGTTACATAATTTGATTTGAATTTTAGATTATCTAATTCTTTTAGATTATGTGATCATTAGAAGGTTAAGATATTTAATTTCTTTTTCAAATAATCTTGCGTTATTCATTGCATTTTTTTAATTGGTATCGAATCTTTGAGCCTAAAGATTGGATCTTCAATTGCATATTTCCTTTATTTTATTGCACTGATTGGCTCAAATTGGGTAATCGGATTTTCAAGCCAAAAGATTGGACGCCCTCTCCCCAATTAAATCTTTCTCGTTTTTGTCCCCGTCATGAGGTAATATTCAATAATCTAAGTTCGTCCTTAGTAGTATTAATACAACCTTAAGTTATGCGCGTCATTAGATTAAAGTGCATTACATGCATATAAAAAAATTAAAATCTCTTCACGTTAGTTTATGATTGCATTCGTACAAGTTTTCGAATTTAGAATGTCATATATTATGTGCATGTCACATATTGTCCATCATTTATAATTTTACTCATGATGGACGAGAGTTGACGAACATTTTCTGTGGGGAATCGTTTCAAGAATCTCATCCTATAATTTTCTAGAGATTCGAGAATGGATGCAACTCAACCGAGCACATGCAGGGACAGACATGATGACGAATGTTCATGAGCTGATCGACCCTATCAAAAGAGCTTGTTATTTTCTCAAAATTTTATATCTTTGTAGCCTAAATGTGCTGAGCAAGTTTCACGAGGGATGCATCTTCAAATTCTAAGTGCATGATTTTATAAAAATCGTGGAACCGGCAAAGGTCCCTCCAAAAATTCTGGAAAAATTGTATGTTGTGGAGATGCATGTTTTTAGCAATTTTCATGAAGCACTGACTTAAAAATCTCAACACAAAATTCTGTAAAAAATCGGCAAACAGCAATCATCGCTCAAACAAGTGTTCTGCAAGATATTCTTACCAGATTTCGGGATCAGTAGCCTGACTTTCGAAGCAAATTTGAGCTAGTAAACAACGTCCATTCGGAGCTTATAATATATCAAATCGAAGCTAATCGAATATAGATCAAATGTCCAGAACACATCGAATCCGGATTTCGAGGTATAAGACCTCAAACTCGCCCTAACAGAAAGTCAGTTCCAGAGACATACGAATTTCCAGAAATCACATTCAAGCGCAATCAATCCATTAATCATCCATCATTCAACTCAGCATATTGAACCTATCATTCTAAGCATATAGAGCACCTAGGATTTGAATCCTAGTGTAACATCCTCAATTTCGAGCCCTTTACACGATAAAGGAGAAATCCAAACTTGGTTTCGTTGGTTATGCCCAGTTGCGTCTGGCTTCGTCTGATCATGGCTTAGGCACAAATTTCGGGGCAAATAAAGTAGTCGGTCGCTAAACTCGATTAATTCATGTCCAATAAGATGGCCTTCTAATTTAGATATTTTTCAAGTTGCATTTAATGCCTTCGTCACGTAATAATTTAAGGAGTGTGGACTAAGCATAGACATTTGGCCTTGGATTAGTCAAACATTCCTAGAAAATGAGTGTGAACAAATGTGAAAAGTATTAAATGAGAATAATGAGTGTAGAGGCTTATGTCTCCCAAGTAGTTAATAAAGGAAGGGTGACTCATGACCCAAGGGAATGATGGCAAGTAATCTTGTAGGTGCCACCTCTCCTCCTTAGATTTGCCACCTCTGGGCTCCATAGGTTTTGATTACGATGTTCAATCTTTTCTCGAAACTGCTTGGACCTTTGCTGCTTTCTAATTTTCTAGAGTTTCTTGTAGCTTGAATCTTGCAAAACTTCCTCCATGAAAGTTGTTCAAACATCTTAATCTATAACATACTTAAATTTTAGATTTTTCTAAGATGAAATGGTTAGAACAAAGGCCTAATCAATTACTATCTAGACCTGCCCAGTATAGTAAAAACGGTAACCAAGTTACTTTCTCAATTTTTTATAAAACTTTTTGTTTCGAATTTGGATATATTTCCTCCATGAAAGTTTTAATGGACATCCGTGTCCACAACATATCAAAATTTCAAAGAGTTTTGGGAAGATTTGGATTTTGAAATGGGTCTTTCTTCCTGACCGTTGAATTTGCTAGACGGGTGAATTTTTTAGCTGTGTTCAATGATTTGCTGCTCTTTCCAAAGAACGAATTTTGCTTGAATTCCTCATGAAAAATTTGTGTAAAGTCTTCTCTATAACATATTAAAATTTTAATTTTTCAAGCCCGTTTGATAAGGTAATGGCACTAATTTCAAAAGTTGCTTAAAACTGTTTTTACCTTAGAATGGAAGAATCGTATGCCCAACTTGGAGGGGAAGGAGGCTCCAAGCCCAACTTGAGAAGTAAGCCAATCTAGAGTCTTCTTGACTTGAAGATAGGAATGCATTGAATACATTTGGAAGCTAGCTAATTAATGAGCTTAATGACACACCATACCAAGTGGCAAGAAATGGACTTGCTTCTTGAAGTCATTGATGTTCTTTGGAATTTTAGCACCTTAAGAAGAGGGAATGAGTCACATGCTCATGTAGTTAACTTGGAGAACAAGTTGTCCAGAGTCCAAGTTTCTTGATGACAAGTCTAAGCCATTAATGACTTTGGAAGCTAGTCATTAATGAAAGAAGGTGACTCAACATCTTAGGTGTCTCTATATACTTAGGTCATCATGACATGAGCTTTGGAAGGCAAGTTAGCCAATTCATAAATGTTGGATGACTCATTAGTACAAATGGACTAATGAGAAGAATGCCCTTTGTCCTTAATCATTTCACTAGAACATGAGGGTGCCACATCTCCCATATTAGCTAGGACATATGAGGAAAGATGATTGGGCCACTTGTTAGGGTTATTAAGTGAGGAGAGGTCTATAAATAGGACATCCATCCTCATTTCCACCAACCACCATCTATTGCCCACCTCTCCCTCTCCATATCCCTCTCTCTGCCACACTCCCTTGCTGCCACCCTTGTCGCGACCAATTTTTTCGGTGTACCACCTAGGGTTTGGCTAATGGATTATTAAGCCTAAACTTAACTCGGGCTCTCCCAAGCCCATACCAATTCGCGACTTAGGTTTGAGTTCTTAACATGCAAATGATTTTCAATTAGGAATCGCCACTAATCTATTTTTGGTGGGTCGATTAGAAACCCAAGTAAAGCAACGGGAGGTTTACTTTACTCCTACGAACCAGAGACTATGGGTACGGGGACTTAATTACACTAGATTTCTCTAATGCCCTTTCGGTACCATTCTTTATTAAAAAATGTTTGGCAAGCAGCTTGGATCGATTTTAAATTTATTTTCCCTAACATGTGAGGTGATCACGCGGGTGCGCAATCCACCAATTTAACACCCAGATAAACAATCAATAAATTGCAAAAAAAACTTACCTCAAAGCAACGAAAGCATCTGCAATGTTAAATTAAAATCCACATCAACAACCCTAGATATGGTTTCTAATTAACATGCAATTTTTTTGTTTTCACTTTATTTAATGGGAATTTAATCTATATGCAATGCAATGCTTCTAACCTAATATGAAATAATATGGCATGGCAAAATGTCTTAAACTATATGAATGAGTAAAAGTTTTTGTGATTTTTTTAATGAACATGCAATAATTAAATATGCAATCTAAATTAACCAAGATGACCTAATTCTAATGACGGGCAAATGATTTTTTTATTTTTTTTTAATGAAAATTCGTAATTAAAATCACTAAAAATGAAAATCAAACTAAAGTGAAATACTATCTATTCTAAATGCTTTCTAAACATGCATTTTAAAAAAATAACCTATCATGCAATTCATCTAAAGATCTATCTAGACCTAAAATCAAACATGCAATTTTATCTAATATGCAATGACGTGCGAGAGAATGCCCCAATTCTAAATTTTTTTTTCCTTTTTTTTTTTTATGAAATTCGAAATTAAAATTAAACATGCAATTCAGATAATAATAAAAAAACTAACATCCTAAATGAATGCACTTTTTCTTTTTCTTTTTCATGATTCAAAATAAAATCCCTATTCTAATCATGCAAGATAAAAAAAACAAACCTAATCCTAATTCAAACTTTTTTTGAATTTTTTCCTTTTACGAAAATAAAATTGACTCAAACACCACGACATCAAATCAAACAAGATAAAATTGATATCCGAAAATTGGCGAACCATATCTCGCGCATGAGATCGGGTTGTCCAATTTTAAAATTAAATCGCGAATCGAATCTCGGGCATGAGATCGGATTGTCGATTTTTGCAAGGGATTGCGAGTCGGATTTCGGACGTGAAAATCGAACTAACAATCCCTAATTTGAGGGGCACTTTCATGTCGGAATAACAATAATCTATCAATGAATAAATTTACTAAAAAACAAACTATAAAGGAAAATAAAAAAAAATAACTGAATAAATAATAATAAAGAAAATCTACCTAAATTGAATTTCGATTTCCTAATCGAGCTTAGTAAACCACGATTGTGAATCGCTATGGAAGCCCGACGTGGCTCGAGAATGAGTTGCGGTGGTGGTGGCTCAACGAGGTGCCCGCGGGTGGTACTCGGCAAATTCCTTGGCTACGGCCAAAAATTGGAGATGTTCAACACTTCCCGTATTGAACTGGGTGCAGCAACAAAAGGACAAATAAATTTGCCCCAAAAAGAAACCTGCAAAGAGCTAAGTGGACTCATGCGAATTATTCTTGAGTTGTGTCATAAGATTGACGTGGGGAGCAACTTTTGCGACGATGAGGCTCGTCATCATTGGATCACCGGTAGGGCACAAGAACAAGGGACGCTCGCCAAGTTGTAGCGGTGGTGATGAGCTCGCGGATTGCCGATGAGACTTTCCTGGACTTGATGTGGGTTCGGCACGAAGAAAGGCTTGGTAGCCTTTCTTTCTCTTGACTTTTTGTGTTGAGTCCGTAGCCTCCTTTTTGTCTTTTTCTCTGCAATTCTCTATCTTAGATCACGTGGTGGGTTTCCTTTGACTCTTGGACTCGTGGCCTTCAACTCTCAACTTGGATAAGTCGGTTTCTTGGTGATGGAGGAAATCATGCACAATAATCGGTGGCTAAACCGCAGTTGCAACGGATTGGAGATGACACTGGTGCTGGACTGGAATGCGCCGGATTGCTGGGTTCTTTGTTAGGCTGAGAAATCGTATGATTTGGGAGATGTGGGCGTGCTTCTTCACGTTCCCCCTGGACGTGTGAGCAAAAACCGGCGGGGAGTGAAAAATTTCCTCACTGTACATTGCCGCCTCCCTCTCTCTCTCTAGCCTTGTCTGTTTTGACTTGTGGCTTTCAAGAATTTTTGCTTCTGTTGCATTTGACCGTGAGTGGATGATTGACTAAATTGTCTAACTTCTCTGACGAACAACACCACTGGATCACCAGCTTCAATCTTCGAGGGCACTACAATATTTATTTTTTATGGCTCGCACCCACGATTTCTCTTTGTTTCTTCTCATGTCACTCACGAATCACACCTGCAACAACCAAGACAACGTGGAGTAATTTTTTTGCCACAGAACAACAGGATCGCGGGACAAAGATCAACGGAACAGCAACTCGTCACGGTGTCGGATCAAGGGACAGTGTCGCTCGTTGGCCCAACGACGAGGAGCAGCTCTATTCAGCATTGGGCTCACGTCAAGAACAGGGGTATCTAGTCACGGGAGTACGATGTCGCGGCAGTAAAAGATGGCGAGCCTCGACGTCGTGCGGGGATCCGTGGCTCAGTGGATTGGCGACAAGCTCACGACCAAGAGGGCTCTTTCCCTCTTCTCTCTACTCTGTCGTGGGCTCTTTCCCTCTTCTCTCTACTCCTCCATTGTGGCTCTCTGTACTGTAGCCGTATATTCTCAATTGTTTCGCCCTCTCTGAACGTGTGGCCGTGTTTTTAATTTTGTGGCCCTCCCCGAATTTCTCCATACGCGGTTCCTTTTATACAAGTGAAGGACTAAATTTTTTTGCCAATCTTCCTTATTTTTCCTTTCCTTTTGGCTCACGCACGAAATTCCCTTTGATTATGTAATATTTCTTATTTTGAGTTAAAGAATATATTACTCAATATATGCCCCACGTGCAATATTCATTTTTGTATTTTCCAAATATTTCATCCGAAAATTTCCTTTCCGCCCAAAATATGTCACCCCAGTGTATATTAGTTGAATATGTGAAAATCCCACCTGAATCAATGCTCACCGTCGGTTCAATGCTAAATGCAAAATAAATGCAAAATAAATGCACCTAAAATATATATGCTATGTAATTAACTATTTTTTTCAGGGATAAAATTAACCCCTAATTTTTTAATGCAATAAATGACTAAACGAGTCACCAAAATTTAGGTGTCAATGACCCTCAAGTTTCGTTTCTCTTGAATATCTTCCTTTAGATGGATATCATCTGCTTTTGCTTTAACATCCAATGCCATAGCAATTCTTCTTGGGGCTTTTGCTATAGACTGATGAATCTCTCTTCATCTTGGTTATTCTTATTCGATTCTGATGATTCCTAGTTATTGCGGCGAAATGATGCTAGATCAGTTTTTTATCTTGAGTTGAACATGTGGTACCTTCTGAAGCCTTTCTCTCTCCCTTGTATGTGTAGGAATTTACACTTGAAGATGCAACTGGATTAGCAATAAAAGGCGATGTTCATCAAGTTTATGCTACCTCTCTTCCAACTTCCCATCCGAGTTTTTCTCCTCAAAGAGTTTTGGAAATGTCTGAGAAATGGAAAGCTCGTCCTCTTAGGCTTTTGTTGGGTTTCTTTCTGCAACCAACCACTTCGCAGAACGCATAGCAATCAGAAAGACCTGGATGTAATCAGCAGCAATAAAGTCTTCAGATGTGGTAGCTCGTTTTTTTTTTGTTGCACTGGTAAGGTTGCTGGCTTGCTGACTATAACTGTTGTTTATCAAGCGTCAAATTTTAAGTTGAGTATGTCTAGAAGAGAATCAGATGCGCTCTCAGAATTTTACATTCTATTGGGTGGGTTGTTTGTGTGACATGTGATTCCTTGCTAATTTGAGTTTTTTTAGTTGTTATTGTTTGTTAGTAATCAAAGTTATAAACTTTACTGAAGGAGTTATTCAGGGAATACTTCTTAAAGTAGGAATAATATATGGCCAGAGACTTTCTGGATTGAAAACTACACTGACATTATGGGAACTTAGAAAAATGACGTAGGCATCTGCTGTGCTGTCTTTTCTCTTGGTACTCAGACCCTCCTGGTAGAATGTCTTGGACAAAAAGGTAGACTATACTGACAAGATCCTAAACAAGCCTTTATGTTCAAATAAGTTGGGTTTGATAATGTGGTTCAGTTGTATGATCCTTCAGGCATGAAAGCAATCTATATGGATTCTGAATGGCCCAAGTTGCTTGTATCAGCAGCAATCCACATGACAACATGTTCGTATTTCCACTATGTCAACAGAGTGAATGTTGACTGATCTCTGTCTGTTTAGATGCTAATTAGGCATTTTCTATGTGCTTTCGGTCCAATAACTTAAGGGAGTGAAAGTCGACATTTCATAAAGTGCAGGAGGGGCGTCACAGTCTCCGTCATAATTTCAAATGCGTGGGTTGGCACTGAAATGTATTTAAAATTGAGGGTGTATTGGAGTAATTTACTTAATAGTAGTAAAAACTAAAAGGATACTGGAAAACAGAAAACGAATAATTTACATTTTGAGATAAAACTAAAATAATACTGGAAAACAGAAAAAGAATAATTTACATTTTGAGATAACCATTTACGATTTTTTTAGTAGTTGTCATGTCATCATTTGATGAAATCTGTTGCTGACAATGTTCACCATGGAAAACCTCATGCGAAACTTATCTTCCAGGTGAGAAACTAATGCAATTGTGGCTTTTGAAATGGATCTAATCATTCACGAGAAAAAAAGGGATGCAAGGAATCAGATAGCCTAAGTTAAAAGATTCACTAATTAATATGGGTAGGAGTGTTGACTGAGTGTGATTCCTTGTGTTGTAAGCAGTTGGTCATCAGCTAATAATTGACCGGATCTATTGGAAAATTGAAGTTCAAGAGTTTCTTTAATCTCCAAACAAATGCCCTTCGGAATGTGAAGTACTATGACAAATGTTTGTACGTGGGCAGATAACTTTAACATCAAATTACGTCTGTAAAATAGTACAAGTTTATGTAAACTTGCAAAGTATATTATCCTCCTTTCTGCTCATATTGTAAGAATCTTTGCACAATTGCCAACTTGCGGTCTGATTTTTATTTATTGTTTTTAGAATCCAAGGAAGGATGTAAATGCAATGCCGAAAAAGGAGGCTGCCTACTTTGGTGATATAGTTACATTGCCATTTATGGATTGTTATGAGCTCGTGGTCCTGAAAAACATTGCGATATGTGATTTTGGGGTAAGATTTTGTTTAGTTACTATAAATCTACATGAAATCATCTACCCACTTTGAACATTGTATAGTAGAACTCTACTTTTAACTAGCTCATCATCCATCCCGAATGCAGGTTCAGAATGTAACAGCAGCATTTACAATGAAATGTGATGATGATACATTCGCAAGGGTGGATGCCGTCTCAAATGAAATCGACGGCATTTCTTCCTAAAAGTATCTTCATATGGGCAATCTCAATTTCTTGCATCGTCCACTCAGAAATGGAAAGTGGGCGGTGACTTATTAGGAAAGAGGCTTCCGTGTTATACTAATTATTGAATGCAATACCAGTATGTTGTTTTGTATGCTACTTGGAATTAGATGATTATTGCTGGATTGCTAGACATTTTCTGGTAGCAAAGGTACTTAGCAGCTCAATAGTCAGTCATCGGATCTTTCTTGTTGTTAGATGAGATAACCAACAAAGTTCACTAGATGTTGTCGCCTCAAAGCTTGAATAGAAGACATTTGACACATACATAAATGCATGCACATATAATTTCTGCATACCCTCTTGATGATTAAGTTTATTTTCATGATAATGGACCTTTTGCTAGCCATCTTGCGGGATAAGTACACTATTGGTGCCATAAGTTGTGTACGACACTCACTTTGGTACCAAAAGTTTCAGTTGGATCACTTAAGTGCCAAAAATTTTGAAAAACGCTCGCTTTGGTGCCAACTCCGATCTGGTTGGCTGGAAATTCGACGTGGCATTTTTTTATTAATATTTGAAGCTGACGTGGATCGCCGGAGAATACAATCCGCATGTAAACAACAAAACGACGACGTTTAGCGTCTTTTCCCCCAAATAAGAAACCCTAAATCCCAAAATTCGAGTAGAATCGGAAATTGAAAACCCTAAATCCCCAATTCGACCAATTCGAGTGCATACTTCGATTTTCTCTCAAAGTTATCAGCTCGCTCTTACGAATGGAGGGCAGAAGCTTCAGCAGCGGCTCACATTCCTATAAAAAAAAGCAAATTAGATAGTGAGTGTTACTATTATTGTGGGTTACCGAGTCCGAGAAGAACATCTTGGACTCGGTTGAATCCGGAGAAGATTCCATGGGTGCGGCGAGATATAGAGAAGGCTCGAAGTGCAAATATTTCAAATGGGTTGATAGGAAATTCTCTGATCGAGCGACAGAGGTGATCCTAAAGTTACTTGAAGGCCGAAATCAACCTCCACCTGCATTAATGGACGAGTTGGAGGATGTCGACTCAATGCAAGCTCAAATGAAGGGTTTAACATCTCTGGTCGACCATTTGAAGAGGGAGGTTTCAAGGCTAAAAATTGAAAGAAAATTTTATCGAGCGTTGATTGTGTTTTTATTCTCTTAGGTAGTTTATTCAAATGTGAAGTGAGTAATGAGAAGAAGTTTGTATGTCTACCATAGTCGAAGTTTGTATGTCTACCATTTTTGTATGAAGTAGAAGGTTTTGTTGTAATCCATGGTAGAAATGCAAGGTTGGAGTTGGAATGCATTAATTGTGAACACTTCAAAAATGCAATGTTTGCTTGCTACATTTTTTATTTGCCCTCTTGATTTGCTGGTTTGTTCATTTGCTGCAACTGCAAACCATGGCGAAATGGAAGGTTAGAGTTTGAATGCATTAGGTCTGAGCACTTTTTATTGTTTAGTTGTGTATTGGCAATGTTTGTTTTGGTTAGTTTTTGCTTCAAATAGAATGGTTGCTGCATTTTTATTGTTGTAATGGTTTGCTGGTTTGCTGGTTTGCTGTAACTACAAACCATGGCAAAATTAACGACTGACCATTTCAGTGCCAAAAGTTATAAATAGTGATCGCTTGAGTGCCAAGTTTTTATAAAAGTGATCATTTAAATGACAGTCGCGATTACAAAGTGATCACTTCTGTTGCACAAGTTGTAAATAGTGATCGCTTGAGTGCCAATTTTAAACTTGCACCAGTCGTGGTGCATCTTGCATCTTGTTCTTGCACCAGTTGGGTTGCTGGTGCATCTTCTTGCAACACAACAGCCCTGCAACGAGATGCACCAGCACTTAAAACTGCATCTTATTCCAACACATACAACCAGAACCCCATAAATAGCATCAACGCATCAACAACTTCAACCAGCAACACTATATGCACACATCTAAATCTAAAAAAATTTTAATAGCAACCTCATGAGAATATTGCACCAACAGCAAAAAAATATACAGCATAACTGATAACTATCTTGCTAGCTATTAGCCGAAACCAAGCCAAGAGAAAATTACAGAAACAACTCTTGTCATTGACATTGATTGATTGTTTACAAAAGAAAAGAAAAACATGAACTTCACTCCCCAATCACTGAAGGTTTAGCACCCTCTTAAAAAAAAAAAAAACCAATGGCAATATGGAGGCAGCAACTACCATCAGTGATATAATATCCAGCACCCTCCTAAAAAAAGAAAACATAAAAAATAAAAAATAAAAAATAAAAAAAAGACAATGCCCAACAACACATAAAAAGAGACCATGTCCAGCACCCTCCCATCAATCAATATGGACAACACCCTGATCTCCTTTTCATCTTGGAGCTTTGAATTGATTCATAATTCGAACACTCTTTCGAATTAGATGTGCAGGTTCTTTAACTGGGTGTTCTGTCACCTCCTTTTCCTTGTTTTTGACGGTGGCTATTCTTGTTCTAGCACGTGTCATGTGTTGGTCTATATCATCACTATCGCACCCAATCGTTGGTTGAGATGGAACTGGTGCTGGGTTCTGTTTGGATGGCTGTTT
Organism: Eucalyptus marginata; assembly: GCA_014182565.1. Classification (NCBI taxonomy): domain Eukaryota; kingdom Viridiplantae; phylum Streptophyta; class Magnoliopsida; order Myrtales; family Myrtaceae; genus Eucalyptus; species Eucalyptus marginata. The sequence goes on along the minus strand of CM024589.1, from coordinate 21,633,841 downwards.
TGCAGCTATACCCACTATCTTCTTCTTTGAAGCACTCTTCTTTGGTTGTGCCATTGATTCTTGAGTTGGCCCACTTTGAGAGAGAAGTACCTCCGAAGTTCTCCCAGGCTACAAGAACATAGCGATATTATCAACCAAATGAATTGAAGTACAACAAATTAAATGCATGAGGCCTACAAATCTTACATTCAAAATAGTTATTCCAGTTCGTTCATCTGTGTAAATCCCATAACCATATTACCTTAATCTTTTTCCAATAGCCCCTTTTGTTCGCTGTGGTGCATCATTTTCAGCAACAATAGATGGGGGAGCAGCCTCTACAACTTGTGCAGTTGCTCGTCTTCTCACCTGAGAAACACATAACAAATTTAAAATTCAGCCCATAAAAGACAAACACAGCGATGTACAACTTACAGGAACTTTTTTTCTTCTCGTTTGCTCAACAATGGACTCAGTTGTTGTTGTTGTTGTCCTGCCTATTCCAATCCCTGTCCCTGCACTTGAGCCTACAACAGGGCCTTCTTCTGGCCCTTTTAGAAAGCCTTACAACAATGTACTATATCAGGATCATGACTAACTATAATGAATAATTAGACATCTACTCATTTTCATGGTGGAAACAAATGGAGAAAACTTATCAAATTACAAGTGCATGATAGAGGAAAAGCACAACAGAAGCCAGTACACATGGTCAACCATCAAACTCTATCAAATAGGAAATGTAAAGTTACTGAGGTAAAGAGAATACTTACCTTACAACAAGGCTTTCTGTTTGCCCTTCAGTAGGCATTACTGCAGGGCCTTCTGTCCTACCTTCACTAGGCCCAACAAGAAGCTCTTCAGTAGGGCATTCTGTCCTGCCTTCAGCCATTACATCTTGCTGTTGATGCTGCCTTTTCAGCTCACAACCTTTCTTATTGTGCCATTCCTTGCGGCAATAGGAGCATTTCATCTTTGAGCCAATCCTACTCATCCTCTGACTTGATGCCTCTTCCTACTGCATTCTTCTTTTCTTTTTTGGCCTTCCAATTTGCTTCTTCAGCGACAAAGGTAGAGGGCTTTCATGATTTGTTGGCTCCCAATATTTGCTGCTTCTGATAGGCTGCATCATGAATTGGTATGAAGCAAGGTATGAGCTTTTTTTGTACCAATCATGTAAGTAATTGTCTGGGTTTTCTTGCTTCATCTAAATAGCACAAATTGCATGAGCACAGGGAATTCCATTCAGTTGTCAAGCTCGGCATGAACACTTTCTTCTATCCAACTTGACAACATACTTATCCTGATTTTGAATAATCTCATATCCATTATCTCAATTCCAAACTGGATGGCAGAACCTACTTGCGGCAATGTTAGCATCCAATCTCTTCATAATCCTAGGGCCACAGTCTCTAGTCCATTTCGTAGCCTCATCTCTTTACCTATGCAGTCTAGTCATCACCATCACTCGAATCATCAAGCATGCTGATGATTGGTTTGCACCTGGCCTCTAAAATTCTGCCATTGAAAGCTTCACTGAGGTTGTTATCAATGATGTCGCATTTGAACTCTTCGCTGAAGAAGGCCCGACACCAGTGCTTAGCATGTGGCATCAACTCAGCCAATGCAGGAATAAGTCCCTATAAAAATTCAAACCAATAAATACAAGTCAGGAAAAATATGCAAATGATTAATATTAAAAGGGAGTGAATTAATTGACAATGAAATTACCTTATGTTGGTCACTCATGAATGTCCATCCCCCCATCGGTTATCTCAATGTCAGTAATTAAATTTTTGAGAAACTAGGACCAAATATCCTTGTTCTCTATCTTCACCACCGCCCAAGCTATCGGAAACATTTGATTATTTGCATCTCTCCCCACAGCAGCCAACAACTCCCCCTTGCACAAACTCTTTAGAAAGCATCCATCCAATCCTATAATTCTTCTACAACCAGCCAAGAAGCCCCGTTTGCATGCATCAAAACAGACATAAAATCTATCAAATCTAGACTCAAGATCAGGAAGTGGCCTCTCCACAACCTCTACATACACCCTACTAAATGGGTTTTGAAACATGCATTCGCCAGCATAGTCCCATACCCGCGCATATTCTTCCTTATACCCACCCATCGTATTTTCATCACCCTCATCTTAGCTCTCTTGCATTGATTCCTTGACACATTAACCCCTACTTGCTCCTTCACTAACTGTTGAAATTGAGGACTCTTGATCTCGGGCATTGCTTTAATAGTGTTGAAAAAATGCTTCGATAACCACACACTCGTTACCCTTTTATTGTTAAAGATAATTTGACAAGTATGCTCCTCCTGCAAGGACCTAATCTGGAATGACCCATTCTTACTCAGCGTGCCATAAAGTTTCCATGGACAATTGGGTTATGAGCACTTAGCTCTCACAAATTCCTTTGTGTTTCTAATGAATTGAACACTCCTTTGTTCACCAATGGAGTTCTTCACAACAGCTTCCTTGAACTGTTTCACATCGTCAAATCCCATGCCCACAAACAAAATAGGTTTATCAACAGTCGGATCATAGCAAGGGTACTTACTTTTTCTTCGACGAGCAGGTTCTTCATCATCATTGTTAAGCTCATTCTCCGAACCAGCAACTTCATCGTCGCAGCTTTCTTCATCTTCACTTCTATTACATTCAACTGGAACTCCATCCCCATTTACTAGCTTGGGCCTCTTTGATGAAGGTGCAAGTTTTTTTCTTAGAAAGTCCCTTTGCTTTTGTCTTGATTGTGCGAGTTCATCATCATCTTCGTCACTTGGGAAATTTACTAAAGCAAAATATTCATCTTCCGATTCACTGGATAAAGCAATTCCCATCCTAATCCAATGAAGTCTTCATCGCCCACATCTTCACCCAAATCTTCATCTAAGCTTTCAAGACATCTCACTGTTTGTTCATCTCTATCAATGTGAGTTCTCTCCCTTTCATCTCTTTCATCCCCGACCTGATTACTCGCTTGAATAGGATCCCTCACTTCTCCTCTTTCAGTGGTGGTCTGCTCATCCCCATCCTCATCCTCATCCTCACCATCCTCATCATCGTCCTCATCCTCACCATTACTATAATACTCAACATATACCTTAACGTCTTCACCATGAAGATAATGGTAAATGATATCCTTAATACCATTATCGTCATTAAAAAATCTCAAGCCATCCTTCAATTCATTCCGAGGAACACAGTAATGTAGTTTTTGTACTTTACATCGTAAAAAATACACCAAATCCCTCAAAAAAGCAATACATGATGGCTTCCAAACATTGACATAAATAGTACCTTCATTTCCACCAATATATTGCCAATCATCGACGCCAATAAGAAACTCTCCACCATAGTAAACAATGATGCCTACCTAATTCACGTCCATGTCGATGCTGCACCCAATGAAAAAAAACAAATGTCATTACTTGTTGGGACCACATGACAGAATCAGCAACTTCACATGGAGGTCCTTGTCGTTTTGTTGTCAAGAAACAAATGCAACTAATCTCCCCAATTCGGTGCTTTTACAGAAACAAAAGAAACCGAATTAAATAAACAAAGTGAGGTCCCACCACCTATTTTTCAATTCAATCACATTCGGTCCCCCTATTTCCCCCACAGAAGCAGTCTAATTAATTAAATAAATTCGGTCCCACCACTGTTGTGACATCCCGAATTTTCGATTCTGTTTTCTTCCGATTGAATCGGGCGTTTCTTTGACGTGTCTATAGGGCTATTCTCAAAACTGATCATTCTTGAGATAACTAGACTTTCTAGGGAAATTATTAGGAATTTTAATGCAATAGACTTGAGAATTCGACCAGGAATCGGCTTCTCAACCGTGTCTCGTGACATCCCGAATTTTCGGTTGTCGTTTTCTTCCGATTGAACCGGGCGTTTCATTGACGTGTTCATGCGCTATTCTCGGGCCGATCATTCTTGAGATAACTGACTATCTAGGGAAATTATTAGGAATTTTAAGGCGATAGACTGGCACGGCCAGGGAATCGGCTTCTCGACCGTGTCCATCTTTAAAGGCCATCTCGGCACGGTTAAAAAAAAATCGATTTGAAATCGAGAGATGACCGGATCGACAGGTGATGTGTGGCTAATCGTGGGTGACACCACTAAATTAGAAAATTCATGTCGACCAAAGACTAGACTCGATTTTCTTATTGTTTTGGTACCCTGTGTCCGTATTTGGATCCTCGGGATTTTCACGACAACCGAGAGTCGCCAATGAGTCGAGTGGGTTCATAGTGGCTCGAAGAAAATCGACCACGAGTCAATTGCACTTAAAAATATCCGAAAGTTACCTGATAGGCTAGGTTACGCTACAAACGCGTCGAATTGAAATTAACTACCAATTCGAGTCCGATTTCAGAAATTGAAGTTTCGGCCATGTCACAATTAATTTTAGGAGAGTCGACTCGGTCTTAGAAGATTTTTCGGAGATTCCGAGACTTTTACGGAAAATCGTTACGGACGCCGCGGAAAATCAACAGAATTTCGGATAGGCCAAATTATAAGAAATTTCGACTTCCGAGCCAAGTCATTGAGTGTCGGATTTACGAAGATTGTTCGGGATTTTTCTTCGTCGAATTGGACCTCAATTTGGAGAGATTGGAATTGAAATTGAGATGCGGGATGGGTTTTTAGATGAGAAAATATTCAATTGAAACATTGATACATCACTTGGATTTAGTAAGGCCAATTGTGACTCAATTGAGTGAGTGTGAGAGTCCAATTGGAAGAGATGGCCTACAAATTCGTAACCCCCCATAAGCTTAACTAGATTGGACCATTTGGCAAGTCATTTGGGGTGTTGGTGTGGTCTATTGTGAGCCAAGGATTAATGCATGGCTAAGATTAGTCTTTGGTAGATATTTTGCAAAATATCAAGCCAAGTGGAGCCCCTCACCCCTCATCTCTATCCATTTTCCTCTCACTCATCTTCTCCTGGAAGCTGCCGCGGATCATTCCTCCTCCATCCTCCGATTTGTGCGACGCCAGCAGCTGAAGAAGACCAAGCTACTTTTCATCAAAATTTCCTTTGTCCACCAGCCTCGCACACGCGCCCGAACTCTGCTGCCATGGTCAACGATTTCCACGAAAGTCCCTCCTTGTTGACCAATCTTCCTGCTTGCGAATTCAACTGAAGATTCCAGCACCGAAGGAAGTCCCTCCCGCTCAGCCATCCACGCGTCTCCCAGCTGCCAGCGCCGGTCAACAACGAACCAGCAGATTCCGCATCTCCATCCCACGATTGCCAGCGACTCCAGCACCATCTTCAGTCCATGCGTTCGGCTCTTCGTCGGTTCGGGTCTTCATTTTCGTAGTCAACCACGAAGCCGCTGCCGCGCGTCTTCAATTCAACCGAGCGGCCAGCGAAGCAGCGTCCCTGAGCAGTCCTCGGTCTTCCCCAGCAGCTTTCGTCTTCACAGCTTCAACAAAGCAGCTCCTTCGTGCGTCCAGCGAAGACCCCACCGAAGCCTCGAAGCAGCTCCACAACCGTCGATCTCCACCAGCTCCTGTTGTTCGGTCAGCCCAACTTCAAGCTTCAATCCAGCAGCCCAGTGAAGAAACAGGCCCACGTGATCCACCAATATCCAGCTGCAAGCCCATTTGAAATCAACAGCTCCTTGGGCCACCGAATCCACAAGTGCCACCCAGTCCAAGTTTAGCCCATGAAGAGCCCATCCAGTTCAGCCCACATTCAATTGAAGTGAAGCCCAATCCAGTACAAAACAAATCTCAATTGGGGTGAGATTTGTTGGGCCCGAGCCTAGGCGCCGGCCCAAGCCCGCCGGTGTCGCCGAAAGTCCAATTTCGGCCGCCGTCGCGTCGCTTCCAGTGATTCTGTCTCCGCTTTTGTCAGTGAGTTTTACTCACTAATTTTCTTAGTTTGTTAATTATACTTAGGGTTGGTTAGATTTAATTAAATGCAATTAGGTGGTTAGATTAATTTAGATAAATTAAATTAGAGACTAAATGATGCATGTTAGGTGGTTAGAAATAGACACTAGCAAGTAGACATGCCATGTTATTTATTGAATGAGTCTCGGTAATTTTCCGGGCTCGTCTCGGCTTCCAATAAGGCATTACGAGCCTAAATTGGATTTTTAATAATTATTTAGTTAATTTTCGAAATTAATTATTTAATTAATTATTTTTCCGGAAATTCAACCGGGATGGCCGGTGACCGGAATTTCGTGCGATTGTCGTGTGTGCAATCCGTTTATTTAATTGAGCTTTAATTTATATGGAGTTGATTTAAATTGTGAATTTTAGGACATGTTCCTAATTGGTTGATTTTAATTATGTGATGGGAAATGTTTGGGTACCGATGGTCGTATTGACGGTGGAGTGGTGAATCGGTGTGGCATCTAAAAGGGCACGTGGGCTCGGTGACTATTGACGCATCACTTTGGTGAACGAGTGCGCTTAGAGAATGCACGTGGCCCCGTGCATCGTAAAAAGGGCACGTGGGTTCGGTGAATGATGCATCACTTTGGTGAACTAGTGCGCTTAGAGAATGCACGTGGACCCAGGGGAATTAAGTGAGGCATCTTGGAAGAGACACGTGGGCTCGGTGATTTGATGCATCACTTTGGTGAACTAGTGCGCTTAGAGAATGCACGTGTCTTCTATGACGATGTAATCGACTAGTTCGATTTGTTATAAGTAGTTGGGTGCCTATTATGATTTGTACGATTTGCGGTGGAATGCGAGGCCAAGGTAAGCCTCCGACCTTTGTGCGTGTTTAGGCGGCGTAGTGTATTGGCTTACTAATCGAGTCTTAGGGGTAGAACTCGGGCCGAGACGTGGTGCTTATTGGTTATTGAATAACCATTTCAGGACCCTGAGTAAGAGCTGAAGAGGAGGAACTTGAGAAGGAAAGCACTAACGTGAATCCTGAGGAGGAGAAAGATTTTTGAAGAAGAAGATGATCCAGAGAGGGATCTTGAGTACAACCCGGATGTGGATTGAGATCCCATTCCTTTTGTGAACCCTGTCTTAGTGTAGATAGGTGTGAGACTTTTTGTCTTTGTAAATAAAAGTGTGGTTGTGAATTTCAATATGAAAAATATGGCCTGCTTTTCTATCCCATTATTTTATTATCTGGGGATTTATAACTACTTCCGCATGCGCATAATAAATAGAAAGGGTCGGCGATACATTGTCCTGGGATATCGCACTTTAAAATCGACCAAGGTAAGGGATGAGCGCATGCTCGAGGATCGGGACGTGACAGTGTCCATCTTTAAAGGCCATTACGGCACAGTTAAAAGTCGATTTGAAATCAGAGATAGACTAGATCGACAGTGATGTGTGGCTAATCGTGGATGACACCACTAAATTAGAAAATTCATGTCGATCGGCACTAAACTGATTTTCTTATTGTTTTGGTACTCTGTGTTCGTATTTGGATCCTCGGGATTTTCACGACAATCGAGAGTCGCCAATGAGTCGAGTGAGTTCATAGTGGTTCGAAGAAAATCGACCACGAGTCAATTGCACTTAAAAATATCCGAAAGTTACCCGGTAGCCTAGGTCACGCTAAAAATGCGTCGAATTGAAATTAACCGCCAATTCGAGTCCGATTTCTGAGTTTCGGTCACGTCACAATAAATTCTAGGAGTGTCGACTCAGTCTTAGAAGATTTTTCGGAGATTCCGAGATTTTTACGGAAAATCGGTTCAGACGCCACAGAAAATCAACGGAAATTCGGATTGGCCGAATCGAAGAGAATTTTGACTATCAAACCGAACTATATGACGAAGGGGACTTGCAGGAATGGTATGAACTTTTTCTACATCAAAATCGGACGTCGAAGTTGGGAAATTATTGAAGAAATTGAAGACCAAAAATTGGGAAATTCGGAATTGGCAAGGGCAGCAATATTTTGGCATCATTTTGATGATTTTGTGGATTTTATTACAAGAAAGTATTTTAAGGGAACATTGGATATTTATGCAAGTTTTAAGGGGACCAAGCATTGAATGGAAGGGATAGAGCCATGACTTGTGGCCCCCATTCTTGGCTTCTTGAGCAAGAATTTCTAGCTGCCCATCCGGATCCATTCCCCTCCATCTTCGCACGTCCGCCCTCCTCTTTCTCACTGGGACTTCTTCAATTTTTCTTCTTCTTACTTCAATAGAAATACCCCACCTGTCACCAAAGTTCTTTCCCCTCTCATGCACTGCCACTTCCACCTTTGCTTGCTTTCATTTCTTTTTCATTTTCGGATCCCCTCAGCTGCTCCACTTCATCCGCACGAAATATTCCACCGAGGCTGACTTCATGCCTTGTTGACCGAAGCAACCCTTGTCGTGTCTTCGTGCGCCGCGCGTCCAAGTCCACCGATCTTCAGGTTTTCTTGTTGCCAACAGCATCGAGCAAAGACCACCAGCACCCTCAAAGTCATTCCCCACCAAGAGAAGCCCTGCCACGATCGCCTGCCCTCTCCACCACCGGTTGTCTCCTCCAATCAATCTTCAAAGCCACCGAAGGCCCTCGGTTGACCCCGCAACGCCAGCTGCCAGTGAAGCTTGAAGCCACCGACGCAGCTGCCTTCGTCCGCTCCATCCTTTCCAGTCAACGTCGTCTTCAGCCCGTGCATCTCGTGGAGTCCAGCTGTCGTAGATTTCAGCAACATTGGCCTTGCAGGCCAAAGGCCCATCGGCAACTTTTGTTGCCTCTTGGTTGGCCCATCAGCCCAAGGAAACTCAGCCCATCATCAATTAGAATTGAAGCCTAGCAATTTGGCTTATTTCAGCCCAACTCAGCAAGGCCCAATTCCAGCAAATTGAAGCCCATCTTCGGCCCAAGATTTTGACAAGTCAGCCCAAAATTTCAGCAGGCCCAAGCCCAAGAGTGGGCCCAGTCCGAAGAAAGAACAAATCTCAGTTGGGCTGAGATTTGTTGGGCCCGAGTCCAAGGCCCGCCCCAAGCCGCCGGTGTCGCCGAAAATCCGATTTCGGCCGTTGCGTCGCCGTTGCGGTGATTCGGTCTCCGCTTTTACCAAGTGAGTTTTACCCACTAATGCTTTCTTAGTTTGTTAATTATACTTAGGGTTGGTTAGATTTAATTAAGTGCAATTAGGTGGTTAGATTAATTTAGATAAATTAAATTAGAGACTTAATTATGCTTGTTAGGTGGTTAGAAATAGACATTAGCAAGTGGACATGCCATGTTATTTATTGAATGAGTCTTGGTAATTTTCCGGGCTCGTCTCGGCTTCCAATCAAGCATTACGAGCCTAAATTGGATTTTTAGTAATTATTTATTTAATTTTCGAAATTAATTATTTAATTAATTATTTTTCCGGAAATTAACCGGGATGGCCGGTGACCAGAATTTCGTGTTGATTGTCGTGGTGCAGTCCATTTATTTAATTGAGCTTTAATTTATATGGAATTGATTTAAATTGTGAATTTAGGACATGTTCCTAATTGGTTGATTTCACCGTGATGGGAAATGTTTGGGTACCGATGGTCGGTATCGACGGTGGAGTGGTGAATTAGTGTGGCATCTAAAAGGGCACGTGGGCTCGGTGACTTGATGCATCACTTTGGTGAATGAGTGCCTTAGAGAATGCACGTGGCCCAGGCATCGTAAAAAGGGCACGTGGGCTCGGTGAATTGATGCATCACTTTGGTGAACGAGTGCCTTAGAGAATACACGTGGGCCCAGGGAATTAAGTGAGGCATCTTGGAAGAGAGACGTGAGCTCGGTGATTTGATGCATCACTTTGGTGAACTAGTGCCTTAGAGAATGCACGTGTGCTCTATGACATGTAATCGACTAGTTCAATTTGTTATGAGTAGTTGGGTGCCTATTATGATTTGTACTGATTTGCAGGTGGAATCTGAGGCCAAGGTAAGCCCTCTGACCTATGCATGTTTAGGCAGCCCATAGTGTATTGGCTTACTAATCGAGTCTTAGGGGGTAGAACTTGCTGAGACATAATCTCATCCCGGTTGTGGGACATCATTTCATGACCCTAAGGGAGAGCTGAAGAGGAGGAACCTAAGAAGGAGAATACTGAGGTGAGACCTGAAGAGGAGAAAACTTTTGAAGAAGATGATGATCCAGAGAGGGATCTTGAGTTCAACCCGGATGTGGATTGAGATCTCATCCCTTTTGTGAACCCTGTCTTAGTGTAGATAGGTGTGAGACTTGTTTGCTGTAAATAGTATTGTAAATATACTATGAGTTATGCTGTTATTAAAAGCGTGGTTGTGAATTTCAATATGAAAAATATGGCCTGCTTTTCTATCCCATCGTTTTATTGTCTGGGGATTCATAACTACTTCCGCATGCGCATAATAAAAAGAAAGGGTCGGCGATACATAGTCTTGCGATATCGCACTTTAAAATCGACCAAGGCAAGGGATGGGTGCGTGCCCGAGGATCGGGGCGTGACAACTGTTTCCCCCCGAGTCGAGCCCCCATTTTCCCCTCCACGCGCACTCTATTTTTCTATTCGATCCCCACAAAAGAAAGCGAACGAACGACGAAACCCTCAAATTTTCTATTCGGTCCCCACCACTTTCCCCACCACTTTCCCCCTGAGTCGAGCCCTCAATTTGCCCTCCACGCCCTAACTTACCCATCGGAACCCTAATTTTTCACTAAATTGACCCACGTAGAGAACATGACAAACCTGAGTGAGCGAGAGTTGAGGATGCAGCTAGTGAACGAACGTGAACGACAGTGCAACTACAGCGGTGGCCGAGCGACGGCGGGCGAGTGACGGCGGGCAAGTGAACGACAGTAGGTTAGCGAGCTACAGCCGGCGGCGTCGAGCGAGAATCCAATACGAACACCGTTTTTGGCCCACGTCATTTTTTACCGTAGTCAATCCACTATATGACGATCATTTTGTAGGTAATCCACGTGGAATGGTAAAACAACGTCGTTTCTTATGAAGAAAAGGAAACGGCGTCGTTTTATGCCATCCACCATGGACAATAATAAGAGTTGTCGATTTTTTTTTAAATATAAATGCCACATAATCATTTTGGCCGGAATTTCTCGCCGGTGGCACCAAAGTGATCGTTTTTTCTCCGATTTGGCACTTAAGTGATCTGGCGGAAACTTTTGGCACCAAAGTGAATGCCGTACACAACTTATGGCACCAATAATATACTTATCCCCCATCTTGCTAAGCAATTCAAAGAGTACATGGAATGCATAGTAGATTGTCTGCATTTTTTGCATGACATGATAATTCTCTCAAAGGGATGATTATTGTCCAACATGACAGGAATGGTCAGAAGAAATATACCCTCCATATTGTTGGAAGTTTGTTTGTAAAACAAACTAAAGTGCTTTTCTCTTTGTCCCACATAGGAGAAATGGGAGAAAAATGGCTAATATATAAGTGTGAAGTTTCCTTTGCAAATCTAAAGGAATGACTGGGGTGGGCTAGACCCCACCATACCCGCGTGTGGGTGCGCGGATAATTGCGCGATTTTGGCGTGATTATTTGGCGCACTTAGCACTTTGCGCACCCGCGATTTAATTAGCACTAATCCCTTTCAATTTTATTTTTATTTTTATTTCGTACGGTTATCTTATTAACTTTAATTGATTTAAAGGTTGTTTTGTTTATTGTGAATTTTTGGAAATTAATTAATTAATAAATAATAATTTCGAAATTTTTATTTATTAAATAATTATTATTATTTTATTCCGAATTTTTTATTTGTGTCTTTTCAAGGCAACCTTTGTTCATTTGAGCAAATTTTTCGAAAGAATGTGTTTGTTCTTTTCGCAACTTTTCACGAAAAGTTGTCTTCGTTTTTTAAGACTATTTTATATATACTTGTCAGATTGAGGAAGAATCTATGTGATCATTTTTCATCTTTTCGAGTCTTCTTTCTGAAAAAACGACAGCCATTCTTTCAATTGTTTCCTAGAGAGATCCTGGAGAAATACTAGAATTGCTATCTAGTATTCTCAATTTGAGACTTTGTTGTATCCTGGAGGATATTTGCCGGTGACTATTAGCAACTTTGTGGGGCAAATAAATCCTTAAAGAAAGTGATATCACGCCTCAAAGTCCAACTCGAGTACTCAAAAGATCCGTCTTCATTGCTCTACCCTATTCGAAGCCATATTTTCCCAACACATATGCCAACGGACCTAGTTATGTCATTCTCAAGTGATATTGCTAAGTTCATCAACATAGAAGCCGAAGCCTCAGCGTGAGTTTATCCAACGCCTGTGTGGTTTTCGTAAGAATATATATCCTCCGAGCTTCTCATTAGTGGCTGAACTGTTATATTTTTTGTTTGTGGGTAGCTCTTCAAGATGTAGGACATGAGCATGGGGATATGGGTGGAGCAATTCAACAGTTCTGTGCCGGTACAGTACTCACACAGCTGGAAATTTTGCCAATATGGTTGCATGGAAGACTACTACACTGCACGTTACCAGTCTCGTAGGCAGATGATCTGCTTGTGGGACAAATTGGCGAGGGGTCAAGCCCAATGCTGCAACTTTAGATGACGGAGTAACAGACGAATCTCGTCTTTAAGGTTTAGCCGTACGTAGTCCTCTTTGGCTTCTTGTAATTAAGCTTGCAGTTGGTTACTTCTGTTAATCATGAAATAGGTCAGGCTGGCAATCCCAGTAGGGAATGAGATGAAGAAATTTTGACTGGGATATATTGTACCATTGCACTGGCTGTTTAATCGAGCTGAGTAATCTTGGTTAGGTCATCTTGAAGGGAGTCCATTTTGCACAACTGGGCAAATGCCAAATGTCTTCATTTAGGATGGAGTAGGCTATAGAGCGAAGCATCAATCAATAGGCTGAAATGGAAAAGATGGGTTCCGGTCCATACCTTAAGAGTTTCCATCTCGGTTCTGTTCGACATCATAGTCTGCAGGCTGAATTTGCTTGAACTGGACCAAATAATGTCATCTCTGTTTTTTCAATTTTGATGACCAAATTGTTACTCCGATCCAAAAAACTGGCGAGTTCAATGGGTGAAATTTGCACTTTTACAAATCGGGCATCCTATAGTTCCTCACTCCTTTGGGTAAGTCTTGCATAGATCTGAGTCCATAACCCAAATGCATTGCCGGCATCGGTCTTACGGAATTCACCTAATGAAGGCCAATAGGCTGCCCCAGCCGAACCACCACTTTCTCATTGCTGTAGTCCGCTCGAACTTCTTTTGTCTTCTGTGACAGCTTGATTTGGGCCGTACAACCTGCAAGCCTTTGTATCGGTCATGTATTGGGTGTGTTGAACGTGCCTATAAATATCATCTAAGTGAATTGAAAATTCTAAAATTTATCATTGATATGCAATTAGATCCTAAAATTTTCAAAAAATACAATCAGATTCTAAAACTTATCACGGAAATATAATTGAGTCTTAAAATTTTCAAAAAGTGCAATCAAATCCTAATCTTGTTAGGTTTGTGCAATCAAATCTTTCATTTAATTCTGTTCAACTTGATAAACGGAAAATGTAAACAAGTTTTAGGACTTGATTGCATCAACTTGATAAATTTTAGGACTTGATTATACTATTGTGACAAATTTTAGGATTTGATTATACTTTTAAAAGTTTTATGGATCAATTGCACTTTAGTGGTATGTTTTAGGACTTCAGGTATACTTATCCCAAATCATTATCATTGAAAAACAATTGAGTGCTGCCGGTGGTGAGTTCATGGACACAATATTTTTAACGTAGGTGGGTAATGAGCAGCACAGATGGGTTAAAATTTCTCGATTCGAATTTTCTCAGCAATTAGGAAGAAATTGCTATATAATCCTAGTCGGAGACTTTGAAGAACCAAATGAGACTGTGTATATGAAGTTCATTAGAACTTTGTATATTAAGCGATTTAATATACATGTGATTGTTTGAATTCGGTACATACTATGTGGTTTTGGCTACAACCATAGCGCCACATGGGTTGCTCATGTACGGATTTTATCCAGCAACTTAATTTTTAAGGTTCTTTAAGCAAAATTAATTATGCGTCTCTAAGTCTTATGCATTTTTTGGAAATAAATCACTAATCAATATTGTAATGATTGTTCAAAAATATTAAATGTTTGAAAATAAGTGTTTTTATATACAAATATACTCTATTTCGAAATACTTATATAATATATGAATAGATATAATGGTTTGTTATGGAGTTTTGAAAGAATTAAAAATGCAGGGTTATCTGTTTCATATATGATGAATAAATATAATTAAGAGATCAACACAAAATATCCTTTATCAAAATATGAAATCACAAAAAAAAAATTATAATAAAATTACTCATAAAGGGTTCTATAACAAATTGCTTGTATTTCAACATGTGCGGTAAACACAATTATCACGAATAAAAGTTTGGATACTCATTATGACGAAATATTTGGTCGTACTTCTTAAGTGCATGATATTAACAAATTGATAAAGAAAACATGATAGCCCATTGTTGGGAATAACGGATCTCCGATAACCGGATTCGACACTAAATCGAATCCCTAAAAGGAGTGCGGAAGACAAGCCCGGGAAAAATCACGTATCACCGATCGTAAAGCACACCACGGATTCGAGCGTACCTTGTTAGCCACAGATTAGACACCGACGCCGAAATGAGGAAGAGAAACTAATTCCGTTCGATCCGATGACAAGAGAAGATGGGTGTCGCCTCTTGCGCACAATTCTTTCTTTAGGAGTGTCTTTGAGGGAGAGAGGGAGGAGGAACGTACGTTATGCCAAAAGGTGTGTTCTCCCTCTCTCTCATCCCTTTTATAGGTCCCTCCATCCACGGGCCTTATTCCTGTGAGCCGGGCTTTTAGGCCCAACATGGGCGGACGGGCCTTAAGCCCATCACTAATAAAACCATCATCTCCCACTCGCACATGGTGGGCCGAACAGGATTCTCTTTACCTCTTCAACATTCATACCGGTGAATAATCCGTGCGACCAGCATACTTTGAGAGCTCGTTACTATACATCTGTTAGGAATATATAGCAGCTCATATTGGGCGTCACACTCTAAGTAGATTTAGTATGCAGTACCCTAGATCGATCGATCACATTTATATCTCTCTTGATCTCTTTTAAACAATGATATATATATATATATATATATATATATATATATATATTGTATTCACAATTATGATTATCCCAAAGACAGTCATAATTGGTCGACCAAATGAATACAAAACTACAATGTGATTCTCCAAAATCGATCTTCCTCTTTCCTTCAAACTCTCAATTTCAATTCAACTTGCTTTTCTAGAAATGTCCCATTAGATCGAATCAACTCATGACCATTGGTAACATTCTAAGATAGCAAACACTAAATAGAAATCTTGAGAATAAGTAAAAGTCATGAGGGCACTAAATTGAGGAACTCTATTCCTTAAGAGTCTCACACGTCATAAAAGTTGAGATCAAACTTTTGCTACTCTTATTGGTCGCCTCATGCATACGTAGTATGAAATACGTATTACGGTATTAACTCATTTCCCATGGAGCGTATGTCTACACCATCAATACCGTACAGATGATAGTTCAGACATACCCAATGTCTAACTTGAGTTCATGTACTCATTCACAAAATTCATCAGAACTCACATCTGGCATCTTAGACAGATAAATAAAAATATGTGGGGTATTTTACTTTCGGACATAGTACATATCATGTCCTTATCTTAACACTTAGTTAAGGCGACATATTTATTTTAAGCTTGAGCTCTCGATTATCACCTAGATAATAAGCTTAAAAAACATCCCATCTCTATTTATCACATAGTAAATAGAGGCGATTACCCGTGTGAGTGGGCTAATCTCTTATCTGTCCGATATACTTTCTCAACTTAATGTAATACACTGAGTATTAAGATGCATAAAGATCAAATAAAGATTCATAGGCATTAATGATGAAAACACAAATTCATTAAATGTGAACAACTCAGGGAAATTACAATATCCAAGTACATCGACTCTACGCAATCCTAGAGATTTTACATGACCACAAAACACATCTCTAGGTATTGGCTTTGTCATAGGATCTGCTACCATTCTATGCGTAGATATGTACCGTAAGTTCACATCCTTTCGTGCAACCATATCTTTGACAAAGTTATACTTGGTATCTATATGTTTGGTCTTGCCATGATATTTTGGATCTTTGGTGTACGCTATAGCTGCTTGGCTATCACAGTTAACCAATAATGGATTTGCAGCTTTCTCATTAACACCTAAATGATCCAAAAATCTCTTAAGCCAAACTCCTTCTTGTACCGCTGCTGATAATGCCACAAACTCAGCTTCCATCGTGGACAAGGCTATACACGTTTGCTTCTTACTGCTCCATGATATGGTGCCATTGTTCAGTAAGAAAGCAAATCCTGATGTAGATTTTCTTTCATCTAAATCTCCTCCCCAATCAGCATCTGAATAGCCTTCAAGTCGCAGATCCTTTCCTTGGTAATTCAACTTGAAATCAGCAATTCCCTTCAGATACCTCAGTATTCTCTTAACGGCTTTCCAATGTGCTTGACCTGGATTGGATTAGTATCTACTCACCATCCCAACTGCAAAACATATGTCGGGTCTTGTACACATCATAGCGTACATCAAGCTCCCAACTGCACTAGCATAAGGAACATGTTTCATTTGTTCCTTCTCTTGTGGAGTCCTCGGACACGCCTATGGCTCAATCATTCACCTTTCGCAATAGGAGTGTCTATGGGTTTACAATCTTGCATACGAAATCGTTCAAGAACCTTATTTATATATGTTTCTTGCGAAAGAGACAACGATCTCTTCGAACAATCTCTTGAAATCTTAACTCCAAGAATGTATGCAGCCTCACCCATATCTTTCATCTCAAAGTTGGAAGATAACCAACTCTTAACAAGTATTAACAAACTCCATATTGCTTCCGGCAATTAGTATATCATCAACATATAATGATATGATCACAAATTGATCCTTGGATCTTTTGATATATACACAATGATCCTCATCAATCATTGTAAAACCATATGCCATTATGGCACTATGAAAACGTATATACCATTGTCTCGATGACTGCTTAAGGCCGTCTATCGATCTCAAAAGTCGACATACTTTTTCTTCTTGGCCTTTCACTATGAAACCAGCAGGTTGTTCCATGTATATTTCTTCCTCTAATTCTCTATTGAGGAAAGCAGTCTTTACATCCATCTGATGTAACTCAAGATCCATACTAGCTACTATTGCCAGAATAATGCGAATCGAGGTAAATCTCACTACAGGAGAAAACGTATCTTCATAATCAATTCCTTCCCAAGATTATACCCCTTCGCCACAAGGCGAGCCTTATGCCTTTCTATCGAGCCATCAGCCCTTTCGCTTTATTTTGAGAACCCACTTGTTCCCAATAGCTCTGCGTCCTTTTGGAAGATCAACCAGTTCCCAGACTTGGTTTGATTTCATTGACTCAATTTCCTCTTCCATTGCATGAATCCATTTTTCCTTACGAGGGCAATTCAGAGCCTCATTAATATTTCTTGGCTTATCCTCATCTTGTGGAGCAACCATAAAAGTTTCCCCTTCAATGTCAAAACGTCGACGGGGAATACTTTGGCGACTTGTTCGCCGTATGGGAGATTGTACACTTTGCACATCATTCCCCATTATGCTCCCACTTGGATTAGATAATGATGATGTCGTCTCATTATGTGGTTGCAATTAAGAATGAGTTGAATTCAATTCATCACTTCTCATATTACTCCCACTTGGACGAACTCCACTAAGATCATTATCTTGATCCAAGGTTTCAAATAGGGAGTGATCTTCCCCTATTTCGCCCTTCTTAGGAAATTCATCCTCTAAGAATGTGACATCCCGTGATTCAAATTCAGTTATACTCCCACTTTCCTGCTCACCTATGAATACATACCCTTTTGAGTGTTTCGAGTATCTTATGAAAATACTCTTCTTTCCTCTGGGACCCAATTTCCCAAACTTGTGAGAGGACTCATGTGTATAGGCAGCACAACCCCATGGCTTAAGAAAACTTAAGTCCGGTTTTCTACCTGTCCATAACTCATATGGAGTGGAAGTAACTGATTTGGAAGGCACACGGTTAAGTATATAGGCAGCAGTTAACAACGCATCACTCCAAAAGGTAATAGGTAAGTTAGCATGCGCCATCATGGACCTAACCATTTCCAGTAGGATTCTGTTTCTTCTCTTCGCAACACCATTTTGTTGAGGAGTATATGGAATAGACAACTGTCTTTCTATTCCTTTTTCATCACATAATTTTCTGAACTCATCGAGATAAATATTCTCGACCTCGATCGGATCTCAATGCTTTTATTTTCTTGTCTAATTGATTCTCTACCAGGTTCATAAACCTTTTGAAACAACTTATTGCTTCAGATTTATGAGAAATCAAATAGACATATCCGAATCGAGTATAATAATCTATAAAAGTGATGAAATAAACAGCCCCATGTCTTCCTCTCACATTCATTGGACCACAGACATCAGAATGGATTAAATGCAGAGGAAATTCAGCTCTTTTACCTTTTCCAAATGGTTTCCTTGTCGTTTTCCCTTCTAGGCAATGCTTACATATGGGCAAATCGACTTTTTCAATGTTGCCCAACAAGCCCTCTTTGGCTAGTCTATTCATACGCTGTTGGCCAATGTGACCAAGTCTAGCATGCCATACATTCACATCATTATCATATGTATTAGGAGACGTGAGAAGGGAATAACAAACATTTGCATTAACATAATCAATATCTAATACAATGAAACCATCCAGAAAATAACCACAACCATAGTAATTTGTATTCAAAAACAAATCCACACCACTATTATAGAAGTTCATATTAAAACCTAATTTAACCAACACTAAAAATGAGACACTAAATTCCGACGAATCTCCGGAGCATACAACACATCATGTAGGAACAAAGTGCGTCCACCACGCATATTCGCTGGCATGTGCCAATTCCTTTCACTTCACTGGAGTTGTTTCCCACATAGATCCACTTAGTTCCGGTTGGTACTCGTCGGAATTCCACGAAGGATCCTCTATCCTTAGCTACATGGTCTGCCGATCCCGAATCCACACCACAAAGGATTAGACTCGCTTAAGAATACGTAACTCGACACAAAAGCAAAGTTCTGAAAAATACAAGGGGTGCATACCTTCTTTGGCTCACGACAGCCGCGAGCATAGTGACCCTTCTTGTCACGGTTGTAGCATTTCACCCTTGCAAGCTTTTTCATGCGAGGACGCTTTCCTCTTTCATGTTGGTTAAACTTGGGTTTCTTCCCGAAGGACCCGCTTCATTGCCTTTCCCTTTGTCAAACCGCTTTGGGCGCTTGCGCTTGGAGCTCGAAGCTCCATTTGAGCTAGAACTAGCATGATAGAGTTCAAGATCCGGCTTAGCCGCCAACAAAGCGGTCCTCTTCCAGCTCAAGATGACGCATTGCATCCTCGAAGGTTTTGATATTTTCATTATGAGTCGGGTGCACCTTCATATGCTCCCAACTCGAGGCAAGGAACGAATCACCGCTTGCACTTGCTGCTCATCTCGGGACATGGCCAGCTTCTTTCAGCTCATTTATCATGTTTGACATCTTTCTAAGATGTTGCTTCATGGTCTCGACCATGAGGCTTCTTATAAGAGTCAAACCTAATAGTGAGCCGTCTCGGTCCGGTCACCGAAGTATGACCAAATCTTGCCGCCAATGCTTCCCACATTTCTTTGGCATTGTCAAAACGCCTAAACTCTCACATGACGTCATTTTCCATGCTGCTCAAAGAACGTGATGCGAGCAAGAGAGTTCTTTCTTTTCCACGCAGCAAAAGCTTCCTTGTCTCTCTTGTGCTGTGCAGTGTTTCCATCTTCAGGTTCTACCATGGTCAGGTTAAGAGCCTCAAGTGTTTCTTGCTCTTCCAGCACATACTGGATTTTCATTTGCCAAATTTCATAGTTGTCACCATTGAGCTTTTCACCTTTGTTCAGCTCGGCAACTATACTCTTTGTGGCTGAAGCCATTGATCTAAACACATCAGACATATATGCACGAGTTATTAATGCCTATTATTTATGCATCCCTTTTGCACAGACCCATCATATTAATGAGTAATTTCAAGTAAGGTTTTAGAATCAAAAGGTCACTACGTTTCCAATCATCCTCCAAAAATCCTAACTTAAAACTATCATTAATATGATTGTCATATGCAAAATCAATTCTATGAAGCTACAAAAACTTCTATAACTACCCACGACTAACTACCCACAAGAACTAGCAATAACAGAAAGCAACAGATAATTGACATACAATATAATAATAATACTTTCACATAATACAACTAACATATAGGTTGCTACATCAACAACAATCAGGTAGTAAACATTACATAAGATGTCCACTAAGCACACTAAATAAAGACCATCCAAAAACAACTAACACAACTTCATAAAGTGAACAGGGAAAGATCCTTTTTTGTTCAATTTCTTGATCTTTTCCCTTGTAATAATGCAGTAATATTCTTTTACAAAATCCATCACAATTATCTTATATGAAACGGCTCCGTTGACATCCCATATGCGATTCAACACATCTTGCCATTCAGGTGGAAGAGTGTTAATGAAAAATCGCATCATCTCAGACTGTGGCATGGGACGACCATTCCATATGACCTTTTTGTATCTTCCCGTTGACTTCAAGAACATGATCAATTAAGTCACCACTCTCTCATCGATAATCGCCGCCGCCTATCAACTCGAAAGCCTTTCCTTTTGTTTATCGGTAATTACGCGAATAGGCGTGCGTAATCGAAGGGGAGGCATTGTTCCCGTAACAAATGCAGAACAAATTAGGGATTACATATAATCCACATTAAACTTAATTGAAAAAAAAAAACAAGAAGAAACAAATCCTTTTTTTTTTTTTCTTTTTTTTTTTGTCAACGGTCAACGGTCGTCGGTCGTCGGGCCAACGGTCAACGGGTCAACGGTCGTCGTCGGTCGTCGGACCGGCGGGCCGACGGGCCGGTCGGACCGATCGGGCCGGGTCGGACGAACCGACCGCACGTGCCGCGCGCGTGCGCGGCTGACGCCACGCAAACGTCAGCCGGCACGAGCCGCGCACATGCCAGGCGTCCGCGGGTCGGGTCGCCGGCCGGTGACCGCTCGGCCAACCGATGTCGGCGCTGAGGTCATCGATGACGCTATCCCGCCGATTACCGACCGTTGGGTGACGTCATGCTAACGCGCACGCGTGCTGTCCGTCGACCGGCGCGTGCCGGTTCGCGCCCGGCGGCGTGCACGTGCCGGTTCGCCGACCGGCGCTTGGCCGCACGCGCCCAGGCGAACCCGCGCTTCCGGCGCGCGCGCCACGCGCAGCGGCCGGCGCGCGTGTGGGCGCGTGCGCGTCTCCCGGCGAAGTTCGGCATATCGCCGACTCGCCTCGACGACCCCTTTCTCCCTATGCCATCGAATTTGATTTCGACTTATGAAAACTCGGAAAATGGGCGAACAAATAGCTCGGGTGTCGGGATTTCTCGCCCCGATCCGTACGGCCGAATTACTTTCGCGAAAAATCAATCAAAACATCAATCATGTCGGAAAAAGTGAACTATGGCTCTGGTACCAATGTTGGGAATAACGGATCCCCGATAACCGGATTCAACACTAAATCGAATCCCTAAAAGGAGTGCGGAAGACAAGCCCGGGAAAAATCACATATCACCGATCGTAAAGCACACCACGGATTCGAGCGTACCTTGTTAGCCACAGATTAGACACCGACGCCGAAATGAGGAAGAGAAACTAATCCCGTTCGATCCGATGACGTCAATTTGCCTTGAAGAGAAGATGGGTGTCGCCTCTTGCGCGCAATTTTTTCTTTAGGTGTGTCTTTGAGGGAGAGAGGGAGGAGGAACGTACGTTATGCCAAAAGGTGTGTTCTCCCTCTCTCATCCCTTTTATAGGTCCCTCCATCCACGGGCCTTATTCCTGTGGGCCGGGCTTTTAGGCCCAATATGGGCGGACGGGCCTTAAGCCCATCACTAATAAAACCATCACCCATATTTACATTTAAATGACAAACAATCGTCGAATCTGTCATGTTCTCACATGAGATAACCAACGAAGTTCACTACACATGCACACATGCACACACGCATGCACATATAATTTCTGCATACCCTATTGATGATTAAGTTCACTTTCATTATAATCGACCTTCTGCTATGCTTCTTGCCGAACAATTTGAAGAGTACATTGAATGTGCCTAGTGGTAGATCGTCTGCATTCTTTGCAGGACACGATAATTCTCTCAAAGTGATGATTATTGTCCAACATTACAAGGAATGGTCAGAAGAAATATACCCTCCATATGCCATCGGACCTGGATATGTCATTTCGAGTGATATTGCTAAGTTTATCGTTTCTCAACATGGAATCCAAAGCCGCAAGGTGAGTTCATCCGACGCCTGTGTGGTTTTGATAAGAATATATATCCTCCAAGCTTTTCTTATTAATGGCTGAACTGTCATATGTTTTGCCTGTGGGTAGCTCTTCATAATGGAGGATGTGAGCATGGGGATCTGGGCGGAGCAATTCGACAGTTCTGTGCCGGTACAGTACTCACATAGCTGGAAATTTTGCCAATATGGTTGCTGGGAAGACTATTACATTGCACATTACCAGTATCCTAGGCAGATGATCTGCTTGTGTGAAAATTGGCGAGGGGTCAAGCCCAATGCTGCAACTTTAGATGACGAGTAACAGACGAATATCGTCTTAAAGGTTTAGCCGTACGTAGTCCTCTTCGGCTTCTTGTAATAAAGCTTGCAGCTGGTTAGTTCCGTTATATAATGAAATAGGTCGGGCTGGCAATCCTAGGAGAGAACGTGATAAAGAAATTTTGACTGGGATATATTGTACCAATGCACTGTCTGTTTGATCTACTAAGAAAACTTCCCAATATGTTTAGAAGATTGACAAAACCTTCCACAAGTGTTTCGTGATTCTAATGATAGAATTTCTGAGCGATATTCTTGGAGCAAATCGGTTCAGATTTTGTTTTGAATATCATTACACTTAGACTTGTTCGTCTTATCAAAATGTTGTAGTTGTCTTTGTCAAAGTCAGTGATGTTAATTTGAATTGTATGAGGACAATAGTAAAGCTTGCGTGAGTGTTGTCAAGACAATGTACATCTTCAAACATTACGAGAAGCTTTCAGAACTTCATAATCAATGTGGATTATATGAAGCGCAACAACTAGTAATTTGACTCAAATTTCTATCCTTAAATATATTGATTGTCTATCTATCCAGGAACGGTGAAAACCAATGTTATCCTCCTTCTCTTAAGGATTCGTGATTCAATTAATCATTTAGAGACGATACATTCTCTCCTAACAAGGAACTCTACTTATTGAAACCCAACATATATTGTATGGGTAACAAAATCAAAGGGAGATTCTAATCTTAAAATCCAAACAACGATTAGATCTTCTCATATCATTCATGCCCAATAGGTTGATTGGATGAATGATCCTTAGAAGTATTATGCAACGGTCAACTTGGATATCAAGGAGTATAAAAGGAGATCGTGGTGCTGAAGGAAGAACAAGATCTGAAGTCTAAAATTCCAAATTTCAAAGAGAGCATCAATACTTTCATACTTGTCTTTGTAAGTTGAAATTTTGGGTGGTAGTTGTTTAGAGTGACTGTGTGAGATCAAAAGATACAATCACACATACTTGAGTAGTGGGTACTCAGATTCTAAAATCTCTTATTGGTTCTCTTGTGAAATCCAGCCAATATGCTATCGACATGGGAGAGTGGATGCATGCTTGCTATTAGTCGAACCACTATAAGTGTTGTATGCAATCTTCTTTATCCCTTAACCTCTCTTTTATTCTATTTGATAATTTATTGCACACCGAAAGATCTTATCACTGCAAAGTTTTTCATCTGACATTATTCCTTCGTGTTATTGAACTTGGTCATTTTTAAATTCCGCTTTAATTGTGTATAATTACCTAGTACTCTCCTCTGTGTGATAGTTCTAGCTGCATCATGATCAAGCTAAGTTATTTTGGTTCGGTCATCTTGAATGGAATCCATTTTGCACTACCGGGCAAATGTCTTCAGGTCGTTGCTGTAAGTTCCGTTCTCGGTTCCATTTGACATCATAGTCTGCAGGCTGAATTTGCTTGGACTGGACCAAATAATGTCGCCTCTCTATGCTCAAATTTTGATGACCAAATTTGTTATTCCTCCAAAACTCCAGCGATTTCGATGGATGAAATTTGCACTTTTACAAATCGGGCATCCTATCCAGTCCCACACTCCTCCGGATAAGGCTTCCCTGGATCCGAGTCCACGGCCCAAGTCCATTGTCTGCATCGATCATATGGAATTCACATAACGACGGCAATCCATGTTGGATCATGTTCTAGACAGGTCCCGAGCCACTCCTCCACTGGCCGCCAGCGGCCCAGCTGGACCTCCTTTTTCCCATTACTCTAGACCACTCAACTAATTTGTCTTTTGTGCCAGTTTTATTTGGATGGGACAACCCGCCAGCCTCGGTGACAGTCATGTTTTGGCCATTGCCTTTTTCACGGACCACGTCGATCTGTCGACTCGTTCACATGTTGAATGTGCATATAAATATCATTGTATAAAAAAACACGTGAGCTTTGTCATTGGCAGGTTCTTGGCCCCGATGTTGCCAACAGAGGTGTGGATTGCGCAGTGGCACAGTTGGGTTAAACTTTTCAATGGGAATTTTGTAAAGCAATTAGGAAGAAACTGCTTTATTAGGATAGTACAACACCCTAGCCCTTGTGAAGATCATGTTTAGGCCATCGCCATTTCACAAATCACGTCGATCTATCGACTCTTTCGTATGTTAAGTGGACCTGTAAATATCATTATCATATAAAAACACACGAGCTTTGTCTCTGGCGGATTTGTGGTCCAAATGTTGCCAGCATAGGTGTGGAATTGGCATTAGCAACGGGAATTTTGCCAACAATTAGGAAGAATCTGCTTTATTAGGACGGTACAACCCCCAAGCCTTTGTGGAGGTCATGTTTTGGCCATCGTCTTTCCACGGATCACGTTGGTCTATCGACTCTTTCGTATGTTAAGTGGGCCTATAAATATCATTATCATATAAAAACACGTGAGCTTCGTTGTTGGCAGGTTCTTCGTCCCGATGTTGCCGACACAGGTGTGGAATAGGCATTGACACGGGTTAAATTTTTCAATGGGAATTTTGTCAACAATTAGGAAGAAACTACTTTATTAGGACGGTACAACCGGCCAGCCTTTTTGGAGGTCATGTTTCGGCCATCTTTTTTTCACGGATCACGCCGATCTTTTTGACTCTTTTGTATGTTAAGCGGGCCTATAAATATCATTATCATATAAAAACACGTGAGCTTTGTCGCTGGCGGGTTCTTGGTCCCGATGTTGCCGACACAGGTGTGGAATGGGCATAGGCACAGTTGGGTTGAAAAAATTTATGGGAATTTTGTCAACAATTAGGAAGAAACTGCTAAAGAACTCTAGCTAGAAACAGTGCCAAATGAGAGTGAGTATATGAAGTTCATTAAACTTTCATACTTAAGCCATTTTGTATGTGTCCGATTGTTTCAACTCGTTTCGTTGTATGTGGATTTGCTCCGTGGAAAGAAAGTCAATGTTGTGTAGCTGTGGTTGTGATGACGACCTAAGTAGCACAGATATCAACACACGACACGACACACGGACACGTTATTTTTAAAAGAAATAGAGAATTTCGACACATTGTGATACGTTATATATTAAATGTATATTTTTATATATACATGAATATTTCAATCAAATTAATTTGATTCAAATTTACAAATAAATAAATAGCTTAGAATAAATTTACAATAAAAACATTAATCAATCATTTATTAATATCATTCATTGTTTTAATTCGACAAATTCAATTCCATTACAATAATCCATAAAATATGGAGGACCAAAAAGCAAGTAATCCATATTCTGACTCACGTGTCGTGGCATGTTGGAAGGGAAGAAAAAAATCGACTTAGGAGGTGAATTGTGTCATAGGAAGTAAGAGTCAAAAGAGAAGAGAATGTTAGGTTTTTCTCATTTTATCAATTATTGTTTTTGTTATTTTTTAATATATTTATATTTTGACCCATTATTTGTTGAATTTTTTTTTTTAAAATTAACCTCGTACATGTCGGAATCATGTGTTGAAATTATGAACTCATATGTCAAAATTCCAAACTAACGTGTTAGAATTTCGGACTCAAGTATCGAAGAGTGTCGGGAGAATTGATCAGGTGTTAAATTTTTCAACATGTGTTGATTGAGTGTTGGAGAGTGACAGACATGTGTCGGAGTATCAAACACAATATGAAAACTCCCAGAAAGTATCGATGCTTCCTAGATGACGACCGATGCGGGTGTGGGGTGGGTGATAATGATAGGGTGTATGATAAATTAATGATAGATCATTATCACCACTAAGGCTTAAAAGGCATACCACCAGCCAAATATAAAGATCGGGACTGACGAAGGCCACCACCTAGGTTTAAAGGGCGAATCACCAATTAAGGATAAATGACTTCTTGATTCACCACTAAGAAAGAATCCACTTTCTAGGACTAAAGAACTAGTATATATTTTCGCTTACATAGAGGAGAATCTCATATATTCTCAACATTTATATCTTGTGTGCCTTACAAATGAGTTATACCTCTATTTATAGAATGATTCTACTAAATAAAAGAGAAGACTATTGGAATAAATGACTCTTATGTTGGTGCCAAAATTGGCTTGTTAGGCTTCGGAAGTAAACAAGAGTACAGCAGACCCATGGACAATAGGCCGAAAGGTCAGCAATCAGCAACGAAGATATTGAAAGGCGCAACATCCAAAAACCTATCGGGATGGATGAAATAAAAACGGAAGTAGTTATTGGAATCGGCACCAGCGAGGACATCGACAAGGTAGAGTAGTTATCAATAGGGAGCCAAAGCTTTCGAAATAATTTGAAATCGAAGTGGTAACCACCAAAGAGCAGTTACTCGTAGAATATAACAATAAATAGCCGAAGAGGCATTCGTGTGAAGGACCTTTTGCCAAAATCAACTATCAAACTATTTCACTAGCTATCTTTTCCTGTATTGCACTTTTACATTCAATCACACATTTACTTTCCTCCCATTTTCTTGTATTTTCATTTGCCCATAGTTTAGACAAGTCGCTTCCTTTTTGGAATGACACGGAACTCATTTCAAACAATAAAGCCGAAGCTTTACCCCTTTGGTGAAAGATATTTGGCGAGGGAACCTTTTCCCGGCGAACATCTCTTTTAGCACGCCTGGTAGGATCATTATGTTCCATTCCTAAGAGGTTTCGATGGCGAAAACAAGAAACCAGGAGAGTCGCTCCTCTGCCGATGAGGATAACTCATCCCCAAAGCGTGTTGGAAAGAAAACTATCTGTTTTGAGATTTTTGGCCAGAATGCAGACTCTAATGATGGTGTCAATGCAGGGAGCAATTCTAGGGACATCCCTTGAGATTTGTCTGAAGATTAAAGAAGGAAGTTGGCCCTGAATTCAATAGAAATGGCCACCATGAGAAGGATGTTTGAC
Organism: Eucalyptus marginata; assembly: GCA_014182565.1. Classification (NCBI taxonomy): domain Eukaryota; kingdom Viridiplantae; phylum Streptophyta; class Magnoliopsida; order Myrtales; family Myrtaceae; genus Eucalyptus; species Eucalyptus marginata. Next base: position 21,606,158 of record CM024589.1, on the reverse strand, counting down.
GAACAATAAAATGATTTGGCCAATCATCTGGAAAATCATTTGTCCGATGTCTTAACTCCCTTGCTTGCTAATTTGGTCATTAATTGTCACGGCGACTCAACGAAGTTTTGCCCACTTGGTGAAAGATATTTGTCAAGAAAACCTTTCCTCAGCAAACACAACCTAATCTCAGAATTTGTTACAGTGAATCTCCTATTTGGATCGTTATGGTTTATGTGTCATAATTAGGATTGTGTTTTGGCAGGCATAAAAGAAGGATGAGTGTATTTTCAATAATGAAAGAAAAAAAAAAAAAAACAAGGTGGACGGTATAATTGACATGGAGAAATGATTATGTTGCAGTCTTTAATTTACTGTGAAAATAACAGTTTTTTTTATTTTTTGTAAGGAAAAAATATATTGAGCTTTAACCACAATTATACAAAAAAGACCGGCACCAAAAACTTACACTCATAATGGCAACAGATCAGAACGAGTGGAAGGGTGTCGACAAAACAACAGGTGCTGCCAAACAGGGCACCGCGAGAACAAGCTGCAAGGAAACAACACAACAACCAAAGTTGAGGACCTAACCGCTACACTGACACAGCCAACACCAGCCAATCATCCAAGGACATGCTAGAGTCGAAACCAATCAACGGCAGATAGGAGCACAAGAATAAGGAGATCCCACCAGCACAAGGACGCGTCACCACTTAAACAACCGCACCGCAACAGCCGAACAAAGCATCCACTTAAATAACAGTTTATTCATAACCACAAAAAACAAAAACAAAAATAATTATAAATTGTTCTGTGGCTCACTCCTTCGAGAATTTATGGCTCAAAACAAATTGTTATTCTCACAATAACCCAAAGACTATTATACTAGCAAAGCCCATTAATATAAGGGTGCAAAATTGCATTATCGATGATAGAGGTATACATGTTAGTGAACTAAAAATTCAGACACGTTTTTTTTCTTCATCAATATTCATGGACAGACTTGTCGGTGCATGATATAAGAGTGCATGATATTGATGAATATAAATGGTCCTTGCAGTACCTTTTTGATAGGACAATGATTATGTGATGGTACTGTTATTATTCCATAAGAAATGGTTGGATCTCCACCTCTTATTTAACCATGGTAATTGAATTTCTTGTTGTAGATATAACATTTGTCAGATTTTTTACGTTTTTCAGAAGAATTCCATCTAGAAGGTGTCCTTCTTAAGAATTGCCATATGTGCCTTCTCTTTGAATAGATGCTGAAGTTCAAGCAGAAATGGGTACCACATCCTCAGCTTCTCAGTTGGGCAAAATGATTTTCAAAGTATTCCTTTAAAACCAAATGCATTCACAGCATTTATCAACATGTATGTGACGAAGTCCAATGGGTGGATTCAAAACAACCAAGATGAAACCTGATAATCCCAACAGAGCCTGCTACCAGAAATACCTAGGTACATTCAGACCAATACCTTTTTTGACAATCTTCATTGTCAAATGTGGATATACCAAATGAAGATTATTAGCAAGTATGGTGGATTAAGCCTTAGGCCAAATGGATTACATCCGGAATATCCATTCATCCATCCTATATCTTTCAACCCAAATGAGGAGTTCCCAGAAGAATTCAAATGGTTCTATTGGTACTTAGTCAATCTTTATACCTTGGCCATTAAATTTCCAACGGCCAAAATGGTCTTAATTATTGGCATAATCATTTAGGGAGACCAAAGGTTAAGCATTTAGGTGATGTGCTTAATTGGTTTAAACCATTAGGGGTATGGAAATGTATCTTTAAGGAATACCTCGAAGCCTGTAGACCTAATACAGAACTCCATAAACCATACTCTTTGATGGAGATATGAGTAAAACTCTAGCTGAGGGGTAACCACATACAAACCCCAAGTAATTCCAAAAAGTCTCTTCTAGACTCTCCCCTGCAAAATCTCTGCATTCCCTCAGGAATATTGAGAGCACCAAAGGATTTACGCCAGTATAATCAAGCGATACCACCAGAGGTGTGGCTAGCAGGATCTACCAATACTTCTTGGGAGCAGCCTACTAATTAAAAATATCAGATACTAATTGATATAGCGCTTGATCAATACTATGGTATAGATATGTAAGCTGATATGGACTCTGCCAACCTCAAAGGTACTCCATCCTCATCAAAGTATCCAATTGGAAGGACCATTATCACAAGATCCATATGATCACAGTGAGTTTCAGCTTGCACTCACTCTAGATCTCGACAAGAGTAGTCCATCACTCCAACTAAGGATTCTACCCTAGCTAGATGTTCCATTGAGTTTTATAGATGTTCTATCAAGTTTGGCTAATGTCACATTCACTTCCCATCAGTTTCTACATAAAAAGAAGAAACCCTAAGAGATTATTGAAAATGTATCTTTGAAAATTTTGGAAGTTGGAAGACTCGTCAGAGAATACAAAAGGCAAAATTTTGGATTGAACCATTTTCGACCCGACTCAAACTCAACCTACTAATTTGACTAGTCTATTTAAGACCACCCATCTATATAGATCAAGCCGTGTATGCAAGAAGTGATCATCACAAACTTAGCTGAAAAAAAGCATTGGCAACAACCCCACTTCATTTCGCTCCCATCTCCAAGATACAATTGCAACTACGTTATGAAAAGCCTTCAATGCGATTGCCAGCACCTGCTCGAAAACGTCGTTGGCAATAAGATTGCGATGAACCCTCTCGATCCTGGAGAGTTCAGGCGTCAAGGACACATGGTCGTTGACTTCCTAGCCAAGTACTACGAGAACATTGAAAAATATCCAGTTCTTAGCCAAGTCGAGCCCGGGTATCTTTCGAAACGCCTCCCGAGTTCTGCCCCGCAGGATGAAGAACCCATGGAGGCCATACTCGACGATGTGCGCCAGCACATATTCCCGGGCCTGACTCATTGGCAGAGCCCCAATTTCTTCGCCTACTACCAGACCAACACTAGTACTGCAGCGATCCTTGGTGAGATGCTTTGCGCGGGGTTCAACGTGGCAGGATTTAAGTGGGTCTCATCCCCCGCTGCGACAGAGCTTGAGAGCCTAGTCATGGATTGGCTCGGGAAAATGCTGGACTTGCCAAGGCCATTCCTCCCTTTCGGGAATGGCGGGGGAGTCATAGAAGGGAGTACCAGCGAAGCCATCATTTGCACTCTCACTGCTGCGAGAGATAGGGTCCTGAGGAAGTTGGGACATGATTCCATTGCGAAGCTCGTTGTCTACGGGTCAGACCAAACGAATTGCTCATTCCAGAAAGCTGCCCAGGTTGCGGGAATAGACCCGCGGAACTTCCGGGCCTTAAAGACGACGAGGTCAACCTTGTTCGGCTTGTCCCCGGACTCGCTAGAGAAGGCAATCCGTCTGGACATCAATGCCGGGCTAATTCCGTTGTACTTGTGCGCCACGGTCGGGACAACTTCATCCGCAGCAGTTGATCCGCTGGCTCCTCTATGCAAAGTCGCAAGCGAGTTCAGCATGTGGGTCCATGTCGATGCAGCGTACGCGGGAGCCTCGTGTATATGCCCGGAGTACAGGAAATTCATCAATGGGGTGGAATTTGCAGATTCATTCAGCTTCAATGCACACAAGTGGTTCCTGACCCCTCTCGATTGCTGCTGCCTCTGGCTAAAAGATCCAAATGCCCTCGTGAAGTCCTTATCAACAGACCCTGAGTACCTCAAGAATGAGGCAACTGAGTCAAAGCAAGTTATTGACTACGCAGATTGGCAACTTTCTCTCAGCAGGAGGTTCAGGGCATTGAAGCTGTGGCTTGTACTCAGGAGTCATGGCGTGCAGAACCTGAGGAGTCACATAAGGAACCATTGCCGATTGGCAAAGCTCTTTGAGGAGCTCGTGGAGGAAGATCCCCAATTTGAAGTTGTTTTCCCGATAAACTTTGCGTTGGTTTGTTTCAGGATTCGTCCCTCAGCGGTCGCCGGCACGTCTAACGGCCATGCGGTCAAAAACGAACATGGCGAAGCATGGAAATTAAACGAGGTGAACAGGCTCAATGCAAAATTGCTTCACGCTATCAATGCTTCCGGTCGGGTCTTCATGAGCCATACAACAGTCGGAGGAGTTTATGTGTTACGGTTTGCCGTCGGGGCGACGCTGGTGACTGAGAAGCACGTGATCATGGCTTGGAAGGTGGTGCAAGAACATGCAAATTCCCTACTAAGCATGCCGGCCAGTGAGCAACATTCCGCATAACTGGCCTACTGCAAAATTGCGCTGCATGGGCTGCATATTCCCTTTAGGCAGCACTTTTCCGAGGGTTGCCTATGCCGCCGTTGCCGAAGTACAGGGCAATACTATGTCTGCGTTAGGCAATTCTCATTTTAATAAGCAACACTTGTAACTGAGTGAGGCATAGTACCTTCAATTGCCTACGCCTTTTCAATGTAAGACTATAATTTAAAGATTGTTGCCAGACATATAAAAAAAAAATCAATTAAACGTTGCCTAAACTGTAGACAACAATTTGAATATTTGAATCATTTGTCAAACAACTCCATCGATTTTCTCTTCTATTCTTATACTACCAGAGTCCCTTGCCAAAAGTCAATGTAGAAAGAACGCTTCCAAAATAAAAATAAAAAAAATGTTGCCTAAAGTCATAGTCAATTACCGCTTTAAAACTTGTGTTGCTTTAGAATTTCCAAAAGCAACATATACCATAATTGTCACAACCCCAACTCTATCCCTAGGGTCTCGAGCAGCGGGGCTTATTTTTGCGACGTCCTAAGTGCATCGCTGTCCCATTTCTTTTTAATCTTAAATTTAAGCACATGCGGAAGTGTGTACAACAACCTTTTCTCGACAACACAACAATCAAGCAGTCAAGAAAACACTACACAAAGCACACTACAACTATATTACATCAGTATATTTACAAGCCCTTCTCTATGGGCCTATTTCCTTCGATTTTACATTACTCAAAAAGATATAGGCCAGGGAATCCCTAACTCCTCTAGCGAGGCTGCAACTCCAAAGGAGGAGACTTTCATACGTACAATTCTGAAAAACAACTTGGTGTATTATAAACTCAATAAGTAAACCCACTAATTTCTGGGTAGGAGGATGTATCATCTTTCAACAAACGCATAACTTATCCCAAAACATTTGTTGATGGCAAATCAATGACAAAACAAAAGCTTTTGTTTTGTTTAGAACATGAGAAATCTCCATTCAATAATATGCAAACATAAACCAAAATTCATCCCACAACATGAGGAACTCATGCCTCACTCAATAATATGCAAGCATAAACCAAGATCCATTACAGCATACTTCAATGTATGCTTACCTTCAGCTTATCAATAAACACACCAACATATCATACTTATGCATATATTGGCACGCCTAAAAGATTCATTTAACTTTGTCCTGGCTCGATCAGGCCCTCTCGACTCAATTGAGACTTCTAGTTTCATGCTGGGCTTCTTGGCTCGATCAGGGCATCTCGATTCGACCGAGGCTTCTCAGGGCTAGCTTCTCGAGGCTTCCGGGCTTAAACCCAAGTATCCTGTTGACGTAGGGGCATCTTGTTCTCATTAATGAGGCATCACGTTGGCATGGGAACATCCCATTGACGTAGAGGCATCGTCACCACCTCAAGTGGCGACAATTCTTATCTTTCATTAGGTGATTACACGTGATGCCTCAGAAAAGCCGGTTTTTCATCTTTCATCTTAGCTGAAGCATACAAGGCCCGAGGGCCTACTTACTCAAGAGAGTGTACCATGACCCTCAATATCATAATATATAACATGCTAGGCATGATTCTTGATTCATGGCTTGAATCGCACACCTAGGCCAATCCCTGTACCAAGCAAGACTTGGAATTGGCACACTTCAATGCCGTATCAAGACCTCGTGGGCTTGAGCGATCCCCGTACTAAACAAGACTTGAAACTGGCATGCCTCAATGCTGATCCAATACCTCACGGCCTTAGGCAATCCCCACACCGAACCAGACTTGGAATTGGCACGCCTCAATGCTAATCCATGGCCTCGCAAACTTAGGCCATCGCAAGTTGACATCAATTTCAAGCCAAGCGAACCTTGAGCTCGTCCCAGGGCGTGAACACAATCAAGCATGCAAATGTCACAGTCTGTGAATCCTCCCGTACTCGTGACACTTGTGAGTGGCGCTTGGGGTTATCGAGTGAAGAGTGTGAGGCAGAAGGGTAGAACACAACTGGTCCGTGGGAGTGGCGTCGAGACGGTTGGTGCTAGGAGTTCTAGGATAGATGGATTATATCACTTAGGAGCTCTGAAGACGGGGTAGGCCTCCCGTGCACAAACTGGTCGGGCGCTGATGCCTTTCTCCTGACGAGGCCATGGCAGGCCGAAACCAGTTGTTTTGCCTGAAGAGTACTGCTGCCTTACTCGATGGACTAGATGCCCAAGCGAAGCTGGGCGTGGTAGGATCTCGTACGAAGAATCATTCACCGTATCGTTCATGGAACAGCTAAAGAAGAAAGGCTGGCCTGGCGAATTCCGCTCACCAGGCGCCCACGGGTCGTTCCGAGGCCAAGGAAACTCTCGGCCCGTGACACAAACATGAGCAAAGCATACAAAATAACATTACAACATACACACGGCTTACACTGGTGAGCACATCACTAGACTCGATGACGTAGGCAATCGCCCTAGCCAAAAGTCAGGAATCCTACTTACTACTTAAGCCTCTTGACTTGAGCCGTTACGATTGAACGCCGACCTAGAATCAAACATGGCTTGGAATCGATACGCCTAAATATCGATCGGAGACCAAGTAAGGTCTAGTCCATCGTGTCTTAATGCACGTCCAAGATCAACAAGATCCCTTTTCATAGTTCAAAACATACTTTGGCTCACAGGCACAAGCATCATCATAAAATAAATCGGCAACATAAGAATGATCGGAAACGTTACTAAACAAGTTCAAGTAAGAACAATCCAATCAACTTCAATCAAGGATTCATCACATACTTGGAATAGCATAACACAATACCCTCGCCAAATATTAGTAAGTCCACTTACACTCTCTAGACCGGCGGCCTCACAAACGACTCAAACAAATGGTGGTGATCGTTGGCAAGAACGGTAACAAACCCATTTCGAAATCCAAATCTTCATAGAACACTTTGAATTTTGAATATGTTGTAGACATGGATGTCCTTTACAACTTTTATGAAGGAAACATGTTTAGATTGCAAAAGAAAAATTCTATAAAAAAAATCAAGGAGATAACTCAGCCACCATTTTTACTACACTGGACAAGTTTGACATGATAAATGAATAGGCTCTCGTACCAACCATTTTACCTCAAAAAAATCTGAAATTAGAGGATGTTGTAGATTAAGATGTTTTGAACAACTTTTATGGATGAAGTTTATCAAATTTGAGCCATCAAAAGCTCTATAAAATCAGAAAACAGTGAGGTCTAGCCGTTTCGAGAAACTGGAAATCAAAGTCAAAACCTAGGAAACCAAAGTCAAAACCTAGGAAACCAAAGATGGCAAGTCTATAGAGGAAAGATGGCGCCTTACTTGGTCTTGATTCAAGAAGCATTAATGGTTGGATAACCTTGTCCTCCAAATCTCCAAATACGGGATTGATTGACCCTAATCTAATAGGGACACATAAGTCGTAAAGTCATCCTCTCCATCAATGGCTTGTAATGATGACTATAACACCTAAACTTATGAGTCATCACCTTCATCAATTACTAGCTTCCAAAGCATAGACTACTGTTCTCCAAGGCTCATCTTAGGGTAATAATAACATTTTCTTAATAGGGATACCTAAGATCATGAGTCACTCTCCTCATTAAATAACTAACTTCCGAAAACAATTAATGCACCTATGGGAAAGTAACTAAATTGAAAGCCGTCTCATTGGGTTGGAATTATTTGAGTCTAATCACAACCAACTACGTTATTTGGTCTGAGGTTCATGCCTAAGTCATGGTCGAACAAAGCTAGATGCAACCAAGCCTAATCAGCAGAATGATTTTCAAAATTCCCTTTTATCGTGTAGAAAGGGCTCTTGAATAGGTTCAAGGTCCAGTCCTTAAACCAATCAACTGATCCTATAGCCAATCGTGAGGCCAGTCCAGGGTCCTACACTATAATTTATGGCCAGTTCGAAACCGATCCATGTTGATTTTATTCAATTTACGATTGATTCTCGGTTGTCATACAATCGTGTGGGGTTAATCGATCCATCTCAACTCACAGTCACATTGAAGCGATTCATGGTCATCCACGATCGGTACAATGACCGTGCGGAGTCACCTACGACCAATACATGACCGTGCGGAGTCACCTACGACCAATACATGACCGTGCAAAATTGATTCATAACCATCCACTGATCAATCCATGACAATGCATGATCGTCCTCCAATCAATCCTTGTGATTGAATAATCTACTCATGATCGACCACTCTATGCAAGCATAACCAATCCCTTAGCTGCCTAATTCCAAAACGGGCTAAATGGCCCATAATCGACCCTCAGGTCGACTTATGGCCTATTCCCAACATCGGTGTACCAATCCTTAGCTTACTAGTCAGGACCAAAATAAGAATCGAAATCAAGAATGTTACAACTCTCCCCCCTAAAAGAAAAAAAATCCTCAAAATTTAAATGCGTACCTAGTCATCCAAAAAGATATGGGTACTGGCACTTCATAATTTCTTCACTTTCCCATGTCACCTCTTCTATTTCATGGCACCGTCATAGGACCTTGACTAAGTGAATGGTTTTATTTCGTAAAACTTGCTCTTTCCTATCCACGATCTGCACTAGCTCCTCAATATACGACACTATATCGTCTACTTCGATCTCTTTGGAGTTCAACACGTGTGCCAGATCGAGCTCATACTTTCTCAACATCAATATTTGAAACACATTATGTACTTGAGTAAGTCTCAACGGTAAAGCCAGCCAATAGGTCAAATTCCCTATTCTTTCAAGAATTTCAAAAGGTTCTACGTACCTTCGGCTTAGATTTCCTTTCTTCCCAAGTCGCAATACACTTCTCATCGGTGACACCTTAAGGAAAACATGATCACCTACTTGAAATTCAAAAGGACTCCTTCGTCTTTTGGCTACGCACTCTGATTATTATTCTTCCTACTATGATGTCAAAATGGTACATAGCCAACGCAACTAGAGCTATTGTTTCCTCTCGTGGTCACCCAGTCCTAAGTACTCGTGTGGCTCACCTATGGAACAACTATAGGAATGCAAAGAGAACTTTTCTTTATCAAGGGTCAGTAGTCAAGAACTATCATCAAACAATCATTCACCTGCACAAGTTATTTTCCTAGCTAACTATCCTGAATCCTAGCGCACCTTATCATTTCAAGTAATAACTTTGCTCGATACAAAAAGCTATCACAACCATGACTCCATCCTTAGGGTCTCAAGTGGCGAGGGTTATTTTTGCAATGTCCCAAGTGCATCGTCACCCCTTTTCTTTTTAATCTTCAATTTAAGCACAATCGAAGGATTAACCCCTTCCCCGTTATATCTTTTTATGCAAGCTAAAAAATCGGAATGGCCCTGAAGAAGTGCGCTTGTAAATGAATCGTTCTAATTTATATAAATGAAGCATATAAAATGTATAGTTTATGTATGTTTTCTTTACTATTCGTTTTACGTTGTTGGTTGGGTGTTGGAGTTGCATGCTTCCGCATGTGCTTAATGGAAAGATAAAAATCAATGGGACGATGACCCCTCCTAAGACATCGCAAATTAATCTCGATGAAGTGATCGTTGCATTCCCGCGATGAGGGAAGGTCCGGGGCATGACAACTTCTGGCCTATTTATAGGTATCAGAGCAAGATTAATACCTGGAGTGTTAAGGTGCATGGGAAATTGGGATAGTTAGCTAGGAAAACACTACATACTTGTGATTATTGATTGCTTTCTTAGCTAGTGTTCTCAAGATCTAATATTTTTTTAGAACTTGCTCTGGAAGTTTTCCCTAGAACTCCTATAACTACAAAATGAGTGCTCAGAGAAGAATGACTACTCAAGGCCAGTGAACCTCTAAAGGAAAGGCGAAAGAGAACGCCCAATTAGATGGAATTTTGCAAGCTATGGAGACCATAGAGAATATAATGGATTAGTAGGTTCAAAATCAGGCCACTACTGCCCTTGTTAATGTCCCAGTAGTAGCTGGAAATGGTTTGGTAACGAGAATGGTGAACGATCAATGCATGGACTTGTTGAACAATTCTTGAAATTGAGACCCTCAAAGTTTTCTAGGTCAGGTGATCCCGAAGAGGCCACTATAAGGATTGATGAACTAGATAAATTTTTTGCACTACTAAGGTGTTCGAATGAGGACAAGGTTACATTGGTAGTGTACCAGCTATAAGGTAATGCCAGTCAATGGTGGAAGGCCACTAAAGAAAGGGTATTTCCTAAAGGCACCATTCCAACCTGGGATGCTTCATCGAGACATTCAATAGAAAGTATTTATCTTAGTGTGCCCACGATCAAAAGATGAAGAAATTCCCGTAACTCTGCCAAATTAGATGACGGTTGACTAGTACAAGGCAAAGTTTATAGAACTATCAAAGTCTGCTCCCAGATTGATTGAGAACCTAGTGGATAGGGCAAAAAGATTTCATGATGTTTCAAAGCCTGACATCCAAAGCTAGTTGGTGCCGTTGAACCTCAGGGATTATAACAAGCTATACGAGCGAGCCTAGCTGATAGAAAGGGATTCACTGAAACGAGCAACTGCAACAAGACCGAGATATCTATCCTCTCGAAACAACCAATGCATGGGCAAGAAGCCAATGGTAGGAGGTAAATGTTTCTTTCCTCCTAATAAGAAGAACAATGGTGGGAAGCTGATGTACGCCTCAAGTTATATATGTCGCGTTTATGGAAGACGGCACGAGAATGCACTGTGTCTATCTTAGACAGGAGCTTGTTATGGGTGTAGCCAGCAAGGCCATCATATAAGAAACTATCCCCAATGTCAACCAAGGATGCAAATGTAGCAACAACAAATGAGGCCACAATTTGGAGCTGCACCACAAAACAAAACCAACCAAACCCTAGTCCAAGGAAGAGTTTATGTCCTTACCCAAGAAGAAACTAAGAACTCCTAGGCTGTGATCACATGCACAGTCTCCTTACAATAACATGTTGCTTACGTATTATTTGATGCAAGAGCCACACATTCGTTTGTCGCTAAACAGTTTGCAAAGTTAGCTAGGTTAGAATCTAAATTGCTAGAAATGAATCTTAGTGTCTCTACCCCATTGAGAGATGAGGTGCTGTCCACCATAGGGAGTCAAGGGTGTAAAATCAGTATAAGTGATCATAAGGGAATCATAGACTTAGTCATGTTGGCCATGTATGACTTTGACGTCATCATAGGGATGGATTGGCTCGCTAGGCAACGAGTGGTGTTAAACTGCCATAGTAAAGTGATTCAATTTAGATCACACAACCATCCTAGTTACAAGTTCATAGGAAATAGAGGAGAACCCTCCATACCCCTAGTCTCGGCACTTGAGGTAGTTTCGATATCCACATTTATTTGAAGAATCAGGTATGTCTTTAAATTTTGAGGACGAAATTTCTTTTAGAGGGTAAGAGTTGTGACATCCTCGATTCAGACCCCTATTTAGACCACAAGGATGGACTAAAGATCGGTACGCCAGTAATGAGGATAGGCTGTGACTCAATCCTAGGAATTGTTCATGAGCTAACTAGCTGATTAGTGGTAAGGCGACTTAAAATCAGGATTACAATAGACCAAAGCGTTCGATCATGAAGGGACCATTCAACCATAAGGATCATTGTGGATAATTATGTGCTGTCATGAGTCGATTAATGGACGAGTATAAATCAATACAACTCAAGTATATACTGGTCGCAAGTGATGCCACACGGCCAATATACTATTCATGAACAACCCTAATTCGATCTCGAACGACCATGAGTTACGGTAGATTGATTGATCCTACTCGATTACATAACAACCAATAGTCATTCATGGATCAATCAAGCTCAAATAAAAGTCACACATAAAACCCAAAGCAGGCGTCGAACTCAATTCGAGTCTTGCCACGTGAGCTTCATCAATGTCGCCCAAATTCGCATAGGTCGCGTTAAGGCCGTTTTCGATTAGAACTTAATCACAAACCCCAATCCGATTACAAGTATTGATTGTAGATGTTATCAAAACAACTCTATCCAATGAAATGATATTAGTGAACCCTTTAGTACAATAATTGGAGAAATGTGCTAATTTGTGGGTATAAACTTTAGTGGCCCTAGAGATGACACCAATTTCACTTCTTGAGATTAAATTGAGTGAGACAAAGATTAAGTGGCCATTCTTCAAGAATGTAGGCACCACTTTGGAGAGAACGAGGAAGACCAAGTTTAGTTTGTGTAACTAGGCTAGTTGTTCTTAAACTAGGTGCATTATTGGCCAGTGAAACTTGAATGACAAGCTTGGATAAGATGAAGGTTTGAGATTTCTTCTTGCTCTTTAAGTCAAGAGGCATCATGAGCTTAGGACAAATGCAATCTTGTATTAAATGCTTAGGTGACATATTTTCTCTCTCCTCAATTATCTTCCTCTATAAGCTCTTCTCCTTTCTCTCACTTTCTCTCATTTCTCTCCCTCTCTCCCTCTCTCCCTCTTTGGCCGACCCCTCCCTCTCCTTCCTGCTTCCCTCTCTTTCTCTCCCTCTTTTGGCTTGTCGGCTCGTCCGCTCGTTGTTGCGTCGCCCGTCATTGCACCATCATCGCCATTGCACGCCGTCGCCACTGCCGCCTCACCACTACTATGCCATTCACCGTCCTCACGCCACCACCATGCCATAACCCTCGAACCACTGTGCATACACAGTTCATGTATTCCTCATCTCGGTCGTTTGTAAGTAGATTTCCTAAATGTTGGCTAGGCCGTTGCGTTATGTAACTCGGATTTAGGTTTGAATTTTGTGTGGTTAGAGCCATCTTTGGTAGAGAAGCTCATGTGATTAATTTTGTATAGTTTGTTCATGATATGCTTGGACTATAGGGCTCAAGGATAGACGAGGGGTGAGTATTTGATCATTGAGGTTGTTTGGATTGGCATGATTAGTAGAAGTGGTCCATTTAGGCTTAGCTTATTGCTCGGGCTAGAAAGATTGCTATGATTGTTGCTTGTGGACCATTCATTATCAATACCTAAGCTTAATATTAATGTTTGCTTGTTATGGTTGATCATGTATATTATAGTGTGTTAGAACTATTGTTGGTTGAATCATCAATATGTGTTGCTACTATGTTTGATTGTAAAAGACTGCTATTGAACTATAGACGTGGTCTTTGCATATAAACGTCCATAGGTCATGGTCGATGCGTGACACCACATCGAGCCTCTAAAGCTAGAATTGTGTTGGTTCTTAGACATGCGTGGAAGCATGCCAGGCCGGATCACTTTCTAGTTCGATGATATTGAGGTGTATTGTCCGATCTAGGTTTGACTTAGGCTGGTGCTCGAGCATAATGGGCCAAGCCACAATTCTCATTTCGTGCTCAGCACATTTTATCGAAACATTTCCAATAGGTCATGAGTTACACAACGCTTAGCATGTCCTTAAGGCACTCATACTTTTAATTAATGTGGAACATAAACTCGATTGTATGTTTAATTCATATGGTCACACGAGGGATTCTATCACCAAAGGTTTCAAGGGACAATGCCGCCACCGAGAGACATTGGAGGGTGATGCCCAAAGGTTTTCGCATGCCATTCGTGGTGATGATTATGGAACAATGCCCGTAAAAATACCCGACAAGGGTTCAAATACCATGCTTGATAAGGCGAGACAATGTTCTGGAGCCGTAGGGTTACAGCTGTGTGATTAATAATAAAACGTTTGGCAACCGACCAAATAGTAATTGATTATATTCTTTTGTTACCAGGAATAGATTTAGAACAAAAATCCGTTTGGTAAAATTTTTGTTCCTGAAAATAAAAATTCTTTTTTGTTCTCGAGAATAGATTTGGAATAGAATTAAGAAATAGAAAAAAAAAAACTACTTCTTTGTTCACGGAACAATTCCAAAATTAAGTTCACACCTATTTTTTTCTCTTATTTTTTCTTCTTTTCTCCTTTTCTCTTCTTCTCTCTTCTTCTTCCCCCTAGCCAATCACCGGCCACTACCAGCCATTACCGCTACTATTGATGGAGACCGACGACTAGCTGGGCAAGGTCTGGCAAGCTTGCTGGAGCCTCGCCCAGCTAGTCGTTGGCAACTGGCCACAAAGAATGAGGAAGAAGAAGAGAAAAGGAAAAATAAGAAAATTTTAAAAAAAATTTAAAAAAAAAAAAAATTTAAGTGTCCTAGCAAACGCATTTCTATTTTGAAAATAAAAATTTTGGGTAGTTACCAAACACCTTCAAATGCTCGATACTATTCTCGGAATAGAAAAAAAAATCATTTCTAAGTGGAAATTGTTCCCCGGGAATAAAATATTTATCAAGCGCACTCTAATTGGACTCGAGATAGTATAATATTATGGAATATTATGTGATTCTTGATGCGTTAAACGTGTGCGAAGCATCTAAGTATTGTGTATACTTTGGAAATCATTATATGGCTCGTGAATGTTTGATATGACCTTACATAAGATGTGTGAGACACGTGCATAATTTAATTGTCATTTTTAGTGACTAGGAAGACATGTGCATGTTATAAACATCGTTAGTCATGACGTGGGCAACACATGGATGTTGTGGAAGTGATCATTAGACTCTCGAATGCCATGATAATATTTTAGACGCTAATATCTGACACGTGAGAATATTATTTGCTATTAATTGTACTAGGTATAGCACATGTAAAAAAAAATTATGCTATTATTTAGATCTCAAGGGACTTGTGTATGTTGATGAAGTTATTAACCGACACATTTAAAAGTTTTATGAGTATGGGATATCTCGTAGACTCTTGATAGGACATATGTTCAAGTAAAGAATGAATTCCTCCATGTTCATAGTTAAGGCAAAGTAAAGGTTTTGTTATTGATCTGTCATCGACATGTTTAGGTCGAGTAATCTTAAGGTCTTGATGCCAGGCATCTGTCTATACGAGGTTTAGGTTATTTAGTTATTGAGTTTTCAACTCATTTGTTGTTGTTTAATCTTTTTCAGGCCAATAGGTATGAGTCTTCTGCCATCTTGTTTTGGTCTCCCTGTATATATGGAGGTTGTGGTGCTGGACGTTGAGGACGCTACAACCGACATCCTCTTCTAGCGCCATACCACAATGGTGTAGGTGGACAAGGGCGTGAAGTACCTGATTCCCCATCTATATGTGGCCTATTTTGCCTAGGTTGACGAGGACTTCTACGGTCCTCGTTGTGGGTTCGACAGTCTGCCCAGTGATGCTAACAGGTCAGTGTTGCCCCCTCTTGATGCACCATGGACGACCTTCAGTCCAACCCCAACCACGACCCAAAGTCCAAGCCCTAGTCCTAAGGACACCAGCTTTTGAAGGGAACCACTTTTGGTAACCGCCCTTGTAGAAAGAGTTAGGACTAACCCCTCCCCCCTTATATCTTTTTGTGCGGGGAATGGCCCTAAAGAAGCGGGCTTGTCAATAAATCATTCCAATTTATATATGAAGTAGATAAAATGAATAATTCGTGTGTGTTTTCCTTACTATCCATTTGACGTTGTTGATTAGGTGATGGAGTTGCACGCTTCTGCATGTGCTTAATGGAAAGATAAAAATCAATTGGATGGCAACGCCTCCTAGGATGTTGCAAATTAATCCTGACGAAGCGGTTATTGTGTTTCCACTACAAGAGAAGGTCCAAGGCGTGACAAGCAAGATGCTAGAATTCGAAGAGTACAAACCACGACTTGTTTGGCAAGGATAGTATTGCAAGCATATTTGTCGTGAGGGATGTACATACCAACGCGAGTAGGAACTGACCATGTTGTGTCATGTGCGAGCCGCTATTCTTTATCGATTCATCATCTTCGGCAAGGAAACATGCTATGCCTTTGAAGAATAAGTCCGAATATGAGATTTGCCTTTAGAGAGTAGTTTTAGCTGTAGTAGGGTTAGGGAAATTCTTGAGCTTTCGAGATCTATCTAATCACCATCTGAATGTCAAAATCTACTCGTTTCATAATGCCGAACGGGCGTTAATCACAGAATCGTGACCATATGATTATCGTTAATCCTTAATTTAGAAGAGGCTTTCGATCTGTAGAGGAGATGTTGAAACTTGCCAGTCGTTCTTCCGATTGCTGAATTACTGCCATCAATCATAGAATTGCATCATATGCTAAATCGCACTAGTCTCCTTCGGACGATATATTTCCTCCTCCCATGCAATTATAAGTCCCATCAATCAGAAAATTCGTTTTGATATCTACGTAGATGGTCATTGTCATTTCCAAATTCTCAAGATACCCAACGTAGAAAAATGACAACTGAGATTTTATTCGATATAAGCTGTTAAGTTTTTATGGTGCTAGTAATTGGGTCGATCAGACGAAATGGGTTGCCCCTGCCGGACAAAAGAGAGGGAGGCACATAACGCCACATCCTTCATAGTCCCATCATTCTCTCACCGATATGCTAATTCTGTCCAGCTCTTAAAATCCCGAATGGTGAATTCAGTTAGGGGATTTCAATTAAAAAACCAATAAGAGAATGAATATTTAGAGGAGAAAAAGATGGAAAATGGACGTAGTAGGTAACCAAAAAAAAAAAAAAAAAAAAGATGAAAGATGAATCATTACCAAAATTACCACCTAGGCAGTGGGCAGAGACCGATTTTCTATAGATTCAGGATACATTTTTTCCACCTCTTTTTTGCTTCTTTTGCTTCTTGTATTCATCGTATAAACTGAGTGCCCTCGTTGTACGATCTAACTCGCTCCTCAATCTCTCATTCTCTTTTATGTCGTGCAGGAGCATATAATGTTCTGATAGCTTCTTTTTCACCTCGCCTTCGTCGAGTGAACCTGCTTCCTCCAGAACTTGGTCCACACTGGATGTGGCCGCTCCTTCACTCGCACGTTTCCTCTTGTTGCTCAATTTCATAGCATTGGTCTTCAGGCTGAAGGATTCCCGTTCAAGTGACAAGTCCAGGAACGCTTGTTGAGGGGACATCCTGGAGAGATAGGCTTGGGTAGGAGCAATGCTCAAGTTAGCAATGCCCGAAGCCATAGTTGAAATTGTTGGATGGTAATGTTTTGTTAGAAGGTTGAGTTCCCAAAGCACGGAAGCTAGCGCACCACTTTGATTAGGGTCCGAGGCATATGGTTGATATTTCTGCAAAACAGTAATTGCTATGAGAGAGATTGTTCATAGTTTACTCGGCAACACAAAAGGGTACATGAAACCAAGTAATCTGATATGACAGAATCATGCGAGAAATTGGTCCTTTATTGAGCAGAGCTTAAATAAAGGTAAAGCTTATAAGAGTGCACTCTAGTCATGCAGATGGCAAAACATCACTACGCCTGGGAGAATGTAAGATAAGCTCGCCCAATGCTCATCAGAAAGACCACCACCATAGCTTCTCAATAGACATTTACGATGACAACTAGAAAAATGGATCTAGAAAGCAACAATCCTACTGAGCAGACATCTTGTACAAGAACATTTAGTAAAGTTCCAGATTTCTTTTCATTTTCTGCAGACTACGGTCAAAAGGCAAAGCAAAAATCATAAAACTAAACTAAGAAATGGTAGGAAAGGCTCCAAACGTAGCTACAACTGTAGTAAGGCTGCAAGCTACAACTTTCTCCAAGGCCCTGCTTGGAGCTAAATGGGGAAATTTAAATTTACTCTGGCACAAGACATAGGGAAAAAACTGAAGTCAATCATAATGAGGAGATGTTTCCTGATTTCCAGACTACACTTCACATGCATAAGTACATTCATCTCCATTTTAAATCTAACATATCATGCATCAATTAAGGGTTCTGCATGGAAGCAGTAAATTGCTTACCGCAACAGAACCTGATACTGAGCCACCTCCAGGATCATTTTCCAACAAAACCCGACATTTAACATTCTTTTGGAGGAGATGCTTTAAAGTGACCAAGGCTGCGAGTAAGGGCAAACAAGTAACCAATTAGAATGATAATCTTAGTATCAAGGAAAGAAATAATTGGCATGGGATACCAAGAGGGTACCAGCCATGGACTCTGCAGACTCAAAGCATAACGAGAATGTGGCTAAACGCTGTATGAATGCTGCAGCCTTCTGCATGTCATGTTGCCTATCATTGCACAGCATCATCTTTAGAGCTTCAGCTAGCACCTCACCCCGATCTCTGCTTGAGACATCAGATATCAATGAGTAACCATACAAAGGGAGAAAGACACAATTGCCAATCTGGTTTGTTCATTATAACAAAGTCACTAATGCTTGCATGACTTTCTCTGTAATTGCCAAACATCTAGGACCGCGGTTATAAAGAAAATCATGTGAACGAAAGTGCATGAGCAGATGAGTCCAGAAAACCAGCTTGACAGCAAGGACATGATCTCTGCTTCAGACATCAGATATTAATTACAGTTAAAAGTGTTGTGGTCATGAGAAATAGATCACTATTTCATCTCCGAACAAAGCCATCTGCATTTAGAGCTATGGCTTATAATAAAATCAGGTAACTGAAAGTGCATGAGCACATGACCTCAAAAAACAAACTTGACAGCAAGGTACTGAACACCCAACATAGAATTGCTAACCTTCCAGGCCTGTATTCAAGTATGAGGTTGTATAGCTGAACAAAAAAATCTTGCAAATCAACGTTCAAAGCATCAAGATTGTTCCTCATTACTTTAAAAGCAATGATGCAACAGCGAAGTCTTTCCGAGACGGTCACGCATTTTCCTGAACTGTCCGATTTTCCACCAGAACATGCAAGCTTTTTAAGGTAATTCATGAGATCTCCAATATAATCCAAGTCAATCAGGTGAGAAAATTTTCCTAGACCATCCAAACATGGTCCAAGGAGTGGGTGAGCCTCAGTCACATGAGTTGTACCAGTATCTCCATTAGGTCTGTAAAACAAACAGAAAGATTAAATCAACACAGCAAATGGACAGCATCACTTATAATTAAGAACCACAGCTTAAATTTGTCCTATGAATTTTTTCATGTCAATCTGAAGACCTGACCAATATTGAAACCCCAGTTTCAGTGTCTGATAAAACATTTGCTTTGACACGGTACTACGCACCAAGACCAATATGCCCTACTATGTTCAAATATTTCACTATAGTGTCAAAACCATACAAAATGACACATGAAATCACCTGGGCACAATTGACTGCATAGTATGCTTCAGAATACGAAAATATATCTCAAATACGGCAGAAAGTGTCTCTGACTGCATCCTTCGGCGCTCCTTAATATCTGGATCGAAGCTAGCTGCTTTATAATCAGCAGCAACCTGTTTACACCACCAAGAACCTCAATTTTATGATATGAAATTAGAAAATAAGAGAAAGTAGCCAATTGTTGCATAAGAATCCCTACCTCTTCCCTCATTTTCGACATCATTTCTTGCCTAGATTTCTTTCTATCATTCGGTTGTGGCTGGCTTGATTCCTCTGGTCGGTTTCCTTTCTTATAATTCCTCTTTTTAACTTTTTTATCTTTATCTGGTGCTTCAGATCTATGAAGGTCCTCGTCAAATGACAGAGACATAAGTACCTGAAAAAGCATTTTGATAGTTATAACAGAGAGAGAGAGAGAGAGAGAGAGAGAGAGAGAGAGAGAGAGAGAGGGGAGGGGGTGAATTAAACAAAATAACAAAGTAATTGAAACGCAAAAGTTCAAAATAGTGACCTATTAAACATACGTGGATATTTGACCAAAAAGAGAACATACTTGAATCGAGTCAGGATGCATCTGACAATTATGAGCTTTCACATAATTTGCAATCAATCGAATAGCTGCTCCAGTCACTTCACCACTGTGTTTACCCTCATTTGTAAAGAGTGACTTAATAGTGTCACAACAAAGTTTCCTGATGATATACATTCACATCTTTTATTCAAGAGAAGAGTAGAGAGGAAAAGGGAAAATATATATGCGAAAAAATGCTCAAGGAATATGACCAGAAAGCTAGAAGTAGAATTGTCTATCACGTGTCATTGTAGCACTTGACTCTTTAAGGAGTAGCTCCTTTTCTTGTAGTCCCAACTCCGTACCAAAAAGTAAAAAGGTACAATAAATAGAATGTTATCTACTATTTTTCAGACTTAAACATAAAAAAGATCATACTACATTGCATGCATGACTTCATACAAGGGCACATGCACACATGCTCACAGATTTACATAACCACAAACATAAGCCATTGCATCTCTAAATGATTGCTAAGCAATGCTTCATCTATTTCCCTTTTGTTTGGGCAGGGAACTTAAACCAAAAGCAAGCAACAACTTATATTCATAGATAAAACAAAATTGGTGATCTTATGAGTTCATCTGTCACAGAAGCACCCAAGCCATTCACAAAATGAGAATAGAATTCTGCACCCAAATGACCACATTAACAAAAGACTATTCTTCAAAGTTCTCAATTATTCAATTATACTATTCTTCTAAGTTCTCAATTATTCAACCATTCTCCTCATCTAGTCAACCAAAGGTCTTATTTTTATTGCAAACTCTTAACATAAGAAGAATAATGAGAAGTGAAAAATATATGGCTAAACCTTATGACTTCATCCGAGGAACTTATGTTTCGACAACAACTTCAACCAAGCTCGCGATAATTGAAATGAGGAACAGCATCTAGCAAAGTACAGATGCAGCGAACCACCGCATGTTGATACAAGGAGACTTTTTCTAAAACCATCAACTTCTGCAGGTAGGCCTGTTAAATAAATTTTGAAATAGCTCAGAGTATATAAAATTGGATTGAAACAAATTCTGAATCGACATTAAACTAACTAAAACAGGAATGTGTAAACCAAGATTTGTAGTGTTTTTTGTCCCATTTCTGGTGAGTGCACTTCATTCAACAATCACAAGAAAATCAAGTAAAACCTTGTATGCAGACAGAAGTGTCGATTCATAATACCGCATCTTCTTGACATCCTTTGAAACTTTCAT
This sequence comes from Eucalyptus marginata, assembly GCA_014182565.1. NCBI lineage: Eukaryota > Viridiplantae > Streptophyta > Magnoliopsida > Myrtales > Myrtaceae > Eucalyptus > Eucalyptus marginata. The sequence continues at coordinate 21,585,015 of CM024589.1, read as the reverse complement.
CTCCAGCTCCTTCTCAGTAGGAAGTCTAATGCGGTAGCTATAATATCACAACAAAGGAAAACATCACAACAGTGCCGAGGGAACACATGGAGAGTAGACGTAACTGTAAAGATCACATCAAAATAAACTCGGCAACATACCCAGGAATGATGTCTTTGAACACAGCCAACAAAGATAGAAGCCCAAGCTTAACAATAGCATGATTGTGATCATTGCACGTCTGCAGCATTTCTTTTAACAGTTTAATATTAGACTCTGGGTCAGCAAGCAGGGAAATTCCCAGTTCCGCAAGTTTACACTTCTTAGTTTCAAATGACTCTTCTGCAGTGATGTCCTCTTTCAACTCAGCCTAAAGAAAACATGACATTGCATAAAGATGAGAAGAAATGTATTGATGTTAAAGTACTGTATGATAACCGTATGATGATACTAGCAAACTTGTGATAAACATCCAGGCATAATATCAAGTCCAAATCTTCATTGCATCTAAACCAATGACTCAAGATAAGCAAGCTAAAGTGATCTCACAAGATATATGCACAAGTTTTACGCAACAGGAAGCAAAGCACTGAAAAGAGAGGTATAGGCACCTCCAAAACTGATGCTATGCAACTTAAAGTATAATGAGATCTCCAGGGCATGCTGAATCTCACCATCAACCAAAGCACAAACAGAAAAAAAGAAAAGGCGAAAAAAGTGTATATCTTTATCCTTCCATCAATTTTAGCAGTGTTGAATTTCCAGCCCCTTACGAAGTATAGCGACTCAATTAGATGAAAAGATAGTTCGAGAAAACAAGAAGCAAAGACCAAAAGATGCACAGGGAGAGACAAGGTGATGCGATACCAAAACAGCTGTTTGGGGGTTGTCTTTCAGTTCATCTGGAGGCAGCTCTTTTGCCTGCTTCTTAGCTTCTTTCTTGCTCTTTTTAAGTTTAGCTCGCCTTTCCGCTTTAGTGAGCTTCACCAGACCCTTATCTGTCTCTTGGGCGTGTTCTTCTCCTTCACCTCCATCTTCAGATGGTTTGGATGCTTTCAACACTGCATTTTCCAAAAGACAAAACGGCACAAAAGTCAGCACAGAACCGTAACGAGCCGAAAGTGTATTCACATTTCTATAAGCAAGAAGGATGCAAATACAAGTGCGATAGTAGAGTTGGCCGTCCAAGGTCTTGACGGGCAGAGCATCCACACGACCCACTTGAATCCCGGGTTGCTCCTCCTCCTCGTCTTTCTGCAGGGCCTTCTTCTTCTTCAGCCTCTTCTCGTAGAGTGCTTCCAGGGCATCTTCTTTAACGTCAGCCACCCGCGTCACATGCCTTGCGCAGCCCACAAACACAAAGACCATCATCAGCGTAACCGAAATACGCACCTACCCACCTACTGTTTCTACGAACTTCTTCACGGGGAATCCCCAAATGGGCTCATCGGGTACCGCCTTCCCTCCTCAATCGGATCAAGAACGACAAAAAGAAAGAAACAAGAAAAGGAGGGGGAGGGAGGCGGTCACTGACTTGGTGATGGAATTGGTGTCCAAGCGGGACACGAAGCCGGCGTAGTCGAGGTTCTCGTTCACGAACTGCAAGTCCTCGTCGGAGACCTCGATTGCCTCCTCCGACACCTCCGGCGGCAGGTCCGGCGGCAGTATCACCCTCTTCTGCTTCCCCATCTCCGAGCAAAGACCCACCAAGAAACCCGACGGCGAATCCCGCGTGCGTAGGGTTTAAGGATGGTCTGGTCTCGTCCCAGTAAGCCTTAAACCCTCTCCGTTCTTCGGGGAGTCGCCTCCTCTGCAAGATGGAAGAAGAAGATGAAGAACGCCGCCCGGTTCGATGGACCGAACGTTTGGGCCTTGAATCTAGCCATTGTCAGAGCGATGACAGTTACAGATTGGAGTGCTGAGTATGGGCTTTTCGGCCCAAACCTTTTACGAATTTTCTTGTTAGTTGCATGCAACAATGGGTTTATTTCTAAATTTCAGGATATGAGTAAAAAAATTAGTTCTAGCATAACGTTGGAAAGTATTATCTATAAAGTACAAAATGTTTCCTAAAATTCTGTCATTTAAAAAAATATTATGACATCAATTGCATTTGAGTTATATCGCGGGAAAAAACCTTTGCCCAAACTCTACTTGACAGTTGACATGACTTTAAGATTACTTCACTGAAAATTTCCTACCACCGGAATATATTTTTCAGTAAATTTGATTCTGAAGAAAGTTAATCAAAAGAGGCGTTTGTTCATATTGAAAATTAGTCGAAAAAAATTGGTATTTATGGTATTTTATAATAATTTAATTTGCTAAAGGCAATTTGTATTGTTGCATGTAATGATTAATAGAGGAATAAATTTGTCATAAATATACCAATTTATGATTTTTAGTTGTCATAAAATTACTTTAGAGTAAATTCATCATAAATATATAAGTTTGGAGTTTTTTATGTCATTAATCTAAAAATATTGCATGATTTATTGACCAACGATGAATGCGATAATTGTGGTACCATCAATTGCACCATCATGCCAACATCTTCACTTGTTTCCCCCTTTCAATCCACCCTTACGGTCCATTCACTCTCAACAACATGCATAGATCACAATTTAGCATACATACACAGTGAATATACTAAACGACGCTACTAGAATTATATCTGGATCAATAATACTAATTAGTTCTTCTTAGAATATCCATCTACCCGCCTATCTATCTTTCCAAAGTAACAGGAATTTCAAAGTATATTTTTTGTACTATTATTCAAAGTAGATGACCAAACTCTCAGTATTACCCACATGGAGCAAATGAAATTAAACGACTACTCCTGCATTTACTATGACTCGATTTTCTTTTTTTAATTCAACATGAAAGTGGGACGCAAAATAGAGTAATCCGGCAGTAATCATATAATTCACCACAACTAGAGAGTCAAACCATGTAACATAAAGCATGGAAGTAAAAGTGTGACCGAAATATGAGAGGATAAACTATAGTGAGTGAATACCTGTAAAATTTGTAAAACTAGTCAAAAAGGTGACAAGGCAAGAGTGAGAGATAAATCTGATCTAGCAGTGATTTGGTGTACTAACAAAAATCATAAATAAGCTTCTATGGAAACACAATGGATTTCAGAGGAATTTTCAATGTATTGTAAAAATCATAGTTAATGGACCGACCAAGACACAAAAATACAATAAGACCACCCCACGCGGCCGCGTTAGCGGGCTGCCATCCATCCCCCTCACGGCGGGACGGGTTCAAATCCCGGCGTGGTCGCTAGTGGTATTAAGAGTAACGCCGTGGTGGTGGGTCCCCGCGCTAGTGTCACCGGGGTTTACTGGCGCGGGCGGCGGCCGGCCGCAGTTCTGCTCCTCCCGTCTTCAAAAAAAAAAAAAAAAAAAAATACAATAAGTCCAAACCAAATAATAAAATCACGGCAATACGACGTAGGTTGAACCCCCAGTGGCTGGAACTGAGAAGATGCCATTTTTAAAGCCAAATGAACTATTCAGATGAAGACCAAATCAGCACTTCTACATCGAGAATCAACCGACTCTGTACTAAACAACTTATGTACCTTTTCCTTATGCTCAAAGAGTACGTATTTTATGTGGAACAACCGCATATATAGAACAAACTAGAGTTATTGCACAGTCATGAGAGCTCCGCTAACACGGATTCTACAAATTGAAAATGGAATGCACATAAATCTTACCAACGAACAAAATATACACGTCTTATGCAGAGAACAACCACCTATGCCTTGTATTTCCTCATCGATCATCTTCGACCACCATGGAACATCCGACAACACACAAATATGAAGAACATGTACTTGTAACGTTTCTAAACGAGTCCCACGGTAAGTTTGCCTCTGCAACTAAGTTAAAGCTTACCACTAACTTCTAAGCTCAAGTATCTAGCTCATAAAAGTCCGCAATATAATCCCACTAGCCTACTGCAAACCACAACAAAACCAGTTTAGCATTCATAATAACATCTGCTGAATCTGTGTTTCCCCTAAACAATAACAAAATCCAGAAAACATCATCCTAGAAACGGAAAATTGTAAGCACAACAGGTGATGTTACAAATACCTGGAAAGACAAGACTCACCTAACCATTAGAATGATCGCCATTTTTTTTTTCTCACTAAAATCGAAGCAGATAATAAATATAGATACCAAAGTCTCAAAGAACGATTTTACCTTACACTCAATAACCTTACCAATACGGACAAAAGCTTTGTTGTGTCGATACTCAATAATATCCCATGACAAATTGCTCATGTATATGCAATACTTGTCCTTCATAATCTCTAAGTTTTCATTCAATTCCAACAACAATGATAACAACTAAAAAATTTTATTTAATTGTATTTATATATATTCGACTTTATAATATAAATTTAATATATAAATATAAATATAAATCTATGTATTACATATTTTATGTATTTTAGTATTTTAGGTATTTTGGTACTGTTTACTATTTAATAAAATTTTATTAGAGAATAATGGAAGGGGAAAAAAGAATTTAAAAAGAAAATAATAAAAAGGAGAGGAAAAATATAATAAAAAGTAAATAAAAGTAAAGTAGGCAATAGTGTCATGAGAGATTTTTACTATTTTTATTGGTGAATTTTTAAGTTCATTTACATTAATATGCCATTTATACCAAAAAGAAAATTATACGTGATATAATTTGAATATATCGACTTTATTACTACAATTCACCTAACAGTGGATAGGAAATAGCAAAATTCCTAGATTTCATATCCTATCCAATCCTATCATGGTTAGAAATCCAAATGACCAATTGTAGCCAAAGATGTTGCAATGTGTAAAAGGTGTTGCTTTTATAGGTTAGTTAGTAGATAGCTCTATGAATACAAGCACTTCGAACACACTCTCTTTTCCCATATTACGAACGGAAACAACTCTTCACAAAAAATACAATTAGAAAACAAGCAGGTTTTCACAAATTGTAAGTTTGAGAGTTTCAAAGATAGAGAGAATGGAAGTTTTGATTTCCAAAGTTTTCAACAATCCTTGACCCCTTCATATTTTCATCCTAGTTGCTGGAAGTCATCTCTAATCTCTAGGTCAAAGGATCCGTTGGACTCACTTCCCTACTCGGCTGACTTACAAATTGTCCATTCAGTCTCTTAATACTTAGCAAAGCAAAGGTATTTCTACGAGCTGTCGATTCTTTGACCGCTTGTCCAAAGGAGGAAAAACCTAATATGATGTTCTCAGTTACTTTTTGTGTTCTAGACCTTAAAATTGGTTTCTACATTCCAATTTTAAATTCAAATCAAATTGAAAAGAGCCCAGGCACATAGCAAGAGTTGTTGTTGGATATTTAAGCAGTTTTGAAAGATTCGATGGAAGTTATGTCCGCCATAAAAGCTATCATTTTTGTAACGGTTTTGCAACGGCCGTATGGTGGCTTTATAACATTTGATTCATTACTTCATAAATTATTCATTATTTTATAATGGTCATATTTTTAATTACCAATTGATTTTTTTATAGTTTCTTAACAACTTTTGAATATAACCACTGGGAGTTCGCCCCAGTGGCCACCCTTCCATCTTGGAAGGGGGAGGTTGGGGGTTCAAATCCCCACTTTCTCAGGGGGGATTGGGGTGGGGACGATTTCATTTCAAGAGTGGGTTTCGACTCCCACGCTTTGCAAGGAGGCAGGGCAAAAGTCTGAGAGTGAGTGTTAGAGTAGGATTAGCGTAGGACTGACAAAAAAAAAACAACTTTTGAATATAAATTAAACTTCAAACAACAATCTTTTAAGATATATTGAATGCTCATAACTTTCCTTTTCTTTTTGGCTGGATTATATACTTCCTATTCCTACTAATATTCAGTGCAGAATATAAAAGGTCTTTTGTATCTTGAGAGGATAACTGCTAGAGTCTTGCACATCAATTTTCGTACTTTGAGGGGTGAAATTATCTTTATGAACAGTGTTTACATGTCTCAGACGACTATTGCTATTTTCTCATATTTTTCAATTGTTTTCCAGCAATTATTATTTTTCATTGTATCTAAGTGGCTGTAAGCCTAATTAAAGGCAAATCACTATAACATGCTAATGCATTTTCCTATCTCTTAGAGCTCTTTCATTAATTGTCTGATAGAAGTATCAGCATCTATATGACTGTTTCTGTCTCTACTCCACAGTGTTTGCGAGAATTCCATAAAGAAGTTCAAATCTCCTTTTGGGAAACGTTTTGACCCTTTATAGATTTCGTGTTAGCCTTATCAGTCATCAAACTTGATGATCTTCGCGTGACATTCTAAGTTCAATGTGGGAGGCCTTTTTTAAGCGATACAAACAAGATCTACCCTCCCATATCACAACTTTGTGTGGATACTTGGGCTTGGCTCTGGCCGAATTTTGACATACATACACATCCAAATTGTGACAAATGTTGTCATAGCAGAAGCCCTCCAGTGTAAATGCGTGGTTCAAGGATAAAATATACAAGCCAATCCAATTAGAGCAAGGAGTGCAGGCCAAGGTGAGAGGGTTTTCAAAAGATATAACTCCTAACATACTTCTGGGGTGGCGAGAGGCTAGAGATGAACCAGATCACACATTCAATGGGGGAGTATTGTTGAGCAATATGAGCCGACAATGATGACGACTTCAATGCTTCAAGTGGGCATATTTGGCAAATTCAAGTCTCATATTCGGAAAGAGAGATCTTGAAAAAAAAAAAAACTCATCCCGCAGTGTCGCTACCCTTTTTTTTTTTGGTCGGAAAAGGCAATATATATATTCAAGTAGGAAGGAAAATACAACCCTTTACTAGGGCATCAGTACATATTATATCCAACATAGCTTGAGGAGGATAAAGAACCCAGTTGGATGGAAGGAGGCCTCGGTCGTGGGCTTTCACGGCCCAATCAGCTAGGGCATTTGCCTCGCGTCGACAATGCTTCACGGAGAGATTGGGAAAACAGGGCATTAGGGCATCACATTTAGCGAACAGAGCACGGCACTCCCATGGTGGCAGACGACTCCGATTAATGGTCTCGACAAGGATGAGGTTATTTGATTCGATCTGCAAGTAAACATCAGTTTTGCCTGTCTTCAATAGATCCTTCAACGTACACAAAAGTGCCTGGGTCTCCGTCTCAAGTGCTGTAGAAGCGTGAATGTTGCGTGTGAATCCGTCGGTCATTCTACCAGTGTGATCTCGTGCTATGCTTGCAATCGCCCCTATCTAATTTGGACTATGAAAAGCGCCATCCAGATTCACCTTAATTACCAGTGTCGCTACCTTATGTTGATATTTGCGCAATTCTTTTAGGGGCTCAGTTCAAGTGGTTCCGATCAGATCGTTGTACTTTGAATGCAAAAGAAAACCAAATATAACGTTATGAGTAAGCACTCACTAAGGGAAAAAAAAAAAAAAAAAAAACCTAGTCAAGTGAATAGACAAGAGACTTTATTATTGTAATTTTTAGTATTAATGACATTTTAGTAAATATTAAGGTAGATAACAATTTTGAATCTTCCCTTTTGTTTGTAACGTAGATAATTAGTGAATGCGTTTATTTGCCCACTGTCTTTACCAAACTTCTTTTTTCAAAACCACTTGGATTGCTAAAGGTTACTACAGTGAATAAACAAGAGTAGTCATCATCTCTATCACACATACACCCGAGTGCACACCCTTAGAGTGCATTTGTTTTGCTAAAAACTTCATGATAAAGGAATTTTTTATTTTTTATTTTTCTGTAGAGATCATTTTTAAGGACAATTTATTTGTTGATTTAGGTAAAATAGTTTTATTTTTGCCGGAAGGTGAAATTATTTTTTCCCAATCTAAATTTATTATTTTCAGTCATGGAAAAATTTTCCGCAAATTGATTATTTTTCCACCATCCAAACACCAGAAAATCAAAAAAACAAACAAACTCTTAATTGAAGTTTCGAAACAGTGAGTGCATTTATCGCGACTTGCAACATGGAGGTACCATGTTGCAAGTCGCCTTAAAATTACTTCATTTCATTGGAAATAACTGTCTTTTTGTAAAAGTTAATATCGACTTTCTACATTTATCTAGGATGAAATTGAACTTTTAACAACAACATTGAGTATGAGGGTGAATTTTTTTTGGGGAAAACTCTATGATAAAAGAAAATATTTTCCGAAAATCAATTTCCTTGAAAATGATTAGTTTTCCTTTATTTAGTAATATGTGACCGAAAACTGAAAACTTTTCTGATATTTGGATTTCATTTGGAAAATGATTTCAATTTCATGACTTTATATTAAAAAAATAATTTTTTAAATAATTTTTTTTTTCCTTTTTCCTTCTTCGTCACTGGGTTTTTGCTTCGTTGGAAAGGAAGAGGAGGTCAATTGGATAGGTGCGATTCGGCGAGTTGCCTAAGGATTTGCAAAGGATAATGCCGTAGACGAGGGTCTTTGCCATGGAATTGAATTTCCAAGGCTCCTGTAGATTTTCCCGCAGAACTTTTCAATGATTTTACTTTCTCTGTCTTTTTACACGGAGGTCTCCGCCAAGGAATTGAATTTCTAGAGTTCCCTCTTCCTCGCCGGTGCTCGAGCTCACCACGGCCTCGCCGGCCATCGCCGAAGCCTGCGACTAGGGAGGAAAGGGTTAAAAAAAAGGAAAAAAAATTCAAGATGAGTTATTCTAAGAAGTGTTTTGACCTTCTTAGATTTAGGATTTTAATTTTCTAATTTCAGACATAAATATTTTTTTTCTTGATGGAAAAGTGTTTTCAATTGACTAATCATTTTCAGCAAATCAAACAAGTGAAAGCGTGGAAAACTAGGGCGCGTTTGGTAACAATTTTGTTCCTGGGAACAAATTTTGATCAGAAATGATTATTTTTTATTCTTTCCGAACCGATTCCCGAGTAAAAGAATGCGTTTGGTTAACTGTACAAAATTTCGATTCTCGGAATAGAATTGCGTTTGGTACCGTGTTCATTGATTCTGTCCAAATCAATTTATTTTAATTTTTAAATAATTTTTATAATTTTTTCCTCTCTTTTTTTTTCCTTTTTTTTTTTTCCTTTTTTTCTCCTATTCTAATTCTTCTTCAGCTGGTTGCCGGCCCTCGCCGAGCCGGCCCTCGTCGGCGGCGGGGTTGGGCAAGCCTTGCCAAACCTCGCCCTAGCCTAGCGAGCTCATTGGACCGGTCGCCGCGGCGGCCGACGGTGTCGGACGGGCGGGGGGCGGAGACGGTGGATGGTGGCGGGCGGCGGCGGCAATCGATGAAGAAGAAGAAAAGAGAAGAAGAAGAGTTTTGATTCTCAATTTTGTTCTAATAAAATTTTACCAAATGCGATTCTCGTCTCAAACCGATTCTAATAAAAATCGAGAATATGGCAAGACTGTTGGGATGGTTACCAAACATGCCCCTAATTTCCAAAAAGAAAACTTTCACTCAAACAAACATACTCTAAATAATGTTATGTTTTCAGCTCACGGGACTTGAAAATGACGTATGATATAATTGAGCTAATATACATCTATTGGCTGCGTGAGGGCACATGTCCTTGATCGTCGAGGCATCACCCAAATTAAAATAGCCTGCCCACATGCCTGTGTTAGGGTGTGTAATCGGGCCGGTTCAATTTGGAAACCAAACTGAATTGTACTGAACCGAACTAAGCCTAACACAACCATTGCACATGGGATAGGCCTTAATTAATTTGGCTCCCGGTTGCCCGCATTGAACCCATGTTAAACTAGTCATTAAAATTGCACTGCAAAATCGTGGGATTATTCTGATGATGATGATGATGCTTGTGATTCGGCTTCAAATTTTCGGTAATAGTCAATTACTTCTCCTTGTAGTGTAAAATCTTGTGGAACATTTCCTACCAGAGCATAGAGAACAGAATCTGTCTAGGGTTTAGTCTGTAGGGATTTGTGTTTCGAATCTACAATCCGTCCGAAGGGATTCAATCTTCGACGAAATTTAAAAGCCAATTTTGAAGCAGCTGAGTTTTGGATTGCAAAAAAAATTGAAACAGAAAAGGAACAAAAGAGAATAGCATTATCAAACAGAGGCTACAGAAAACATTTAAACGATGTTTAAAGGTTGTCTGGGCGAGAGTGTTCGATGGGCCCAGAGAAGCAATGAGGGCCCAAAAGATAAGAAATCCATACCAAAAGCCACAGGCAACAAGAAATCCGAAGACTGAAATTGTCATCTATAACCTTTTTGTTACAAGCAAAAAGTTGGTTAGGACTAAGTCCACGCAGCTCTCTATAAATTGATCCTCTATTATAATTGTGCCAATGAAAATAATTACCATGTGATAATTAACATTTATAAAGCCCGTTCGTTTAAGTGAAAAATAATTTCCGAAAAACATTTTCCTGATTTTCCTAGGCGTTCGTTTAATGGAAAATGAATTCGCTTTAGTAAAATACTTTCCATAAAAAGAAAAAAATCTTCTAAATTAGGGAAAATATTTTCCACTTTTGAAAAGTGAAAAATATTTTCCTCACCTGATCTCTCTTATTTCACACTTCTACAAATCATCACTTCTTCCTACCCTTTCTTCTTCTTCTTTTCTTTTTTTATTTGAATTATTTTTATTTTCCTTTTTCTTTTCTATTTCTTTTTTTTTTTTTTCTTTTTTTCTTTGTTTCCCATCTTCTTCTTCTCTTGACTAGTCGTTGGCCGTCACTAGGTGAACCTCAAGCTCGTCGATCTAGCGAGCCTCGAGCTTGATGCTTGCGCTTGCCAATCTGATGAGCGGAAAATATTTTCCTTATTGAACACCAGAAAATATCTTTCGAAACATTTTCAAATTTTAGTCGAACACTAAAAAAAATTGTCATTTTCTTGGAAAATAATTTTTGGACGAAAAAATATTGCGTGGTTAATGGACCATATCAAGCCCTCACGCTGGATCAAGGTCAATCTGAGGTCAAGCACGTCCAGCGGCCTCGATTTGAGGCCACAACCGTGCGGGCTTGGAGCTCGAGGCAGCGAGGAGAAACGGTCGAGGGCGAAGGGAGGAGGCAAGGCATGAGAAGGGAGGGAGACTGAGATGAGACGGGGACAGTCCGACAGAGTGAGCGAGAGAAGAGACGGACGTGAAAGACCCAAACTTATTATAATCAAATGGGACGAATAAAGAGACGATGACTGCAATGGACGGCGGAGGCCACGTGATAACGAGTGCGACAATCGCGGCATGCGAAGTCCGAGGTTGATTGCAGCAGCGAGGTTGTGCTCGATTCTGCTCCCTCTTTTCATGTAGAGATTACCAATGAGGGAGGGAGGGAGGGAGGAGGGGGGTGTCTTCGTACGATATTCACTTGCCAAAATCTTTTTTCGCTCATTTCTATGTCACATAAAAAAAAATCGATCACTTGAGTGTACCAATTATGGCCAAATATCTTAGTGGAATTTTTCATTTTTAATTTTTTTGAATTTATTTTAAAAATTTTTACTTTTTACTTTTACTTTTTTTTTTTTTTTTTTTTTGGCTTTAGGGGCCAGCAAGGGTCACTTGGGAACCCTTGCCGACCGCGGCCGCCTCGCCCTCGGCCGTGAAGGCCCTAGGTGAGGCCGCAAGGGCCTCAGCCACTGTTAGGGGTGCGTGATAACCAAAATTTCTATTCCGAAATGATTTTTCTATTCCGCACTCAATTTACAACGTAAACTTTGTTTGATAACGCTTATCAGTACTTTTACATTTAGGAATAGGTTTTTATTCCAAAATAGAAATTGAGGAGAAATCGAAGTATAAATTTTCTACTTTTGATTTCTCAGAAATCAATTTCTATTTCTCACAACCCTAATTTTAAAATGAAATTTATTCGAATAAATAAAATGATATTTATTTTTATTTTTACGAATAAATTTAAAAAATCATAAAAATGAATAAATAAAAATAAAAATTATTATAAAAATATAATTTATTCATTTTTATTTTTTATTTTTATTATAAATATTATTTTTATTTTTAATAAATAAATTTAATCGAAATAAATTTATTTATTAAAAATAAATTTAAGTAAATATCATTTTATTAAAAATAAATATATTCATTTAAAAATAAAAATAAAATTATTAAAATAGATTAAAAAATAAATAAATTATTTTTATTTATCATTTTATTTTAGTTTATTAAAAATAAATTTATTAAAAATAATTTATTTATGATAAATAAAAATAAACTATTTTTATTAAAATAAAATTATTTTTATTTGTCTTGAATATTTTGCCAAATATTTTTTTATTCATTTTAAAATAAATTTATTCGTAAAATAAAATAAAATAGAATAAATAAAATAAATTTATTTTTAAGGATTTTTTTAATTTTAAAATAAAATGATATTCTTATTTTATTTTTTATGATTTATATTATTTATTTTTGTTAATAAATCATTTTTATTTTTATTTTTTATATTAAAGGTCGCTGGTCGTCGCCGTCGGATTCGAAAGGAAGAAATTTTGTGTCGTTATCAAACAATTTCTATTTTAGAGTAGAATTTTGCGTCGTTATCAAACGGTTATTTTTCGCTAAAAACTCTTCTAGAAATAGAAATGAAAAATCATTTACGTTAGAAACTGTTACGTTAAACTATTTCAATAAATAAATTTTGTCATGCACCCCTGGGCCGCTGCAAGTGACACCACAAAGAGCAAGCGAGGGCCATCGCGGCCTAGCCACCAATCAACGAGGCCCAACCCCAAATCTAGCTGCGAAGGCCCTTGGTGAGGTTGTGACGGCCCTCATCACTTTGGACTGACATCCAAATTTGGGTTGCCTACAATGGGCGAGGGCTGTCGCAACCTCGCCTAAGGCCTTCATGGCTAAGGGCCAGGTAACCACAACTAATAAGGGTCGTCGTTGACCCTCGCCGACCCTACAGGAAAAAGAAATTAAAAATATAATAATAATAAATATATTTAAAAAAATTTCAAGCGGGGGAAATAGAAAGTAGTATTCGAGTGATCAATTTCTCGAATTTGTGGCACTCAAGTGAACAAAAAAAAAAATTTGACACTCAAGTGAGCGTTGTACGAAAGTATTGCACTTATATTGTTCTTACTCCCAAAATGCATAGTTCAATGTGTCAAATATTTTATATACGATGCATACAAAGTTGGGTATGCCTAAACCTATCCAAATTTTTCGATTTCGTTAATTAAGAGAATTCTATGGTAGTTTTCATTCATTATTCACGGAACTGAGGTTAAATAGGGGAATGTAGGAGAGCCTACCAACCCTACTGAACCAATATGATTGGTTACGTTCCATTGATGGTGGTTGGAGCCGATCGAGAAGGCTCCAAGGTTCCAAAATTTTAAATTAGGTGAGTGCATAATAAGTACTAGAGTTTGGGATTACACCACCCTATAGAAATTGTGTCCCGTGTGTTGTTTCTTAAGTAAATTTTTGTGTTTTGTGTACTTAATTATTTATGACTTTTTTTACGAAATTTCAGATTTATTTATGTGTGGGGAAAAAAAAAAATCTCTAATCCTCTCTCTCTCTTTGTGACGAGGTTGGCTATGTCTACAACAATACAATTTCATGCTCTTGGTTGAGCGAGATAAATTTACCTGTAAACCTAGGCACAAGCTGATTTATTTTGCTGTTTTTTCAACTTTCGATGTTATTGTAGTTTTAGGATCATTGTAATTAGGCATGATCTAATTTATATATATGTGTGTGTGTGTTCAATATGTCAATAACCAAAGTGGCGACCTCTTTTCTTTTCTTTGGATTAAAGGGCTTTGAAAAACTATGAGGTACGCTTATACATGCGAAACCAGCAGGTTCCAAGTTGAACAATGATTTCCAGAGCAAGTTCTTAACCGGGCTAGAATTTGCGCACTCATCATTATATGGTAAAAAAAATTTCATTCGCTCAATATGGGGACTAATATTGAAATTTGACATCAATCGACTCTCGCTCTAGTGACCTTTGTCAAGTATGCATATACACATAGGTCTTTATATTTGCTAATAAAAGGAAGTCAACATAAATGAGTCCGAATTCCAACTCTTTGATGCTTTTGCTCGTGAGAAAATTGTCCAAAAAGTCATAAATCTATTGTACGAAAGCCAATTCAGTTATAAACCTTTCAATTATGCTACTTTAGTCAAAAAATTTTAATGACTTACTAATTTAATCCTAAGCCTTTTGACAATTTGTAATATAACCATTCCAACCAAATATTGGGACTAAATTGACAAATCTTCATAAGATTTGGGACTAAATTGACACAAAAAAATGGTTTTGACTAAATTAGCAAATCATCAAAAAGTGTAGGATTAAATTGACAAATTGAAAAGTTTATAATTGAAGTGAGTGTCACGCAATAAATTATGACTTTTTGGACAACTATCTCGCATATTATTCCTTCTGCTCTTTTTTGTGCATGTGAAGTTTGACATTTCGCGAACTTACAATGTGCATCCACAGTATAATTCCAACAGAAAACCTAACTTTTAGATTACTAAACTTTTGTCTCGACTCGAATAATATCTTCACAGGATCTTGCATGTCCCCAGGATTCTCCTAACCTCGCATGCAAACTCCATAATTAAAACAGATTGCATTATTAAAATAATATCCTCAGTGAGCTAAACAACTCCACTACAATCGATGGATAATCTGATAATTCATTCCGCCGTTGCGTATATTCCCTTGAACAACCGCCACCGTCCGCCGCCGCAAGTGGCCACCAACTTCGTTGCATTCTTTAAGGTTTCTCTCTACTCTTTTTGCCAAACTGCCATATGCCTCTCTAGTGCCTTTAGCCGCAACAAAACTAACATGTGTATCAATCATTGGCATTCAATTTGTCCATCAGCTATTTTCATTTAAATTTAAATGTAGGACTTGGGAACCAATACGGTGTTAATGCTCACGGGAAGAATGTAGCAATAAGCAGCATTTAGACGTTTTTTTCCATATTTGTTTTGTAGTGTTGATTAGGAAATTATTAAAAAAAGTCTTAAATCTATTGCAATTGTACCAATTCAATCCTAAATCTTTTTTATCAATTAATTTCTAAATATTTTGTATTTATATCAATTTAGTCTATTCGGCTAATTTTAGCTGGCCAACGCTGACGTGGCAATTTTTAATGATATTTTCGATTTATTATTTTCTCTCTCTTTCTTTATTTTTTCCCCTTCCCTTCCTTCTTCCTCTAGCGGCTAAAGGTGAGCGCAAGTCTTGCTATGGCTTGATGACAATCGAACCCTCACCCGACGGCTGCGAGGGCTCCCTCACAAGCCATGGTCAAGGCCTGACCTCACTAAATCTGACGAGGTTGTGCCTTGGCCAACCACAGGCAAGTCTTGACCTTGCAGCTTCTAGCAAGGGCTTGAGACTTGCCAGCCCTTGCCTATAACTGGTTGTTGAGGTCTGGTGATCTACTAGAGGAAGAAAGAATGAAAGGAAAAAAAAAAAGAACAAATAAATAAATAAATATTCAAAAATTATAATATTCTTAAAAATTGTTCATGTTAACGTCCGTCACGTCATGTAAGACAGCTAACATCCACGTCAACACCGACCAATCAAAATTAGCTGGATAGACTGAATTGGTACAAATGCAAAAAGTTTAGCACTCAATTAGCCAAAAAAAAAGATTATGACTGAATTAATACAATTGTAATAGATTGAAGATTTTTTTGGTAATTTTCCTTTTTTTGAATTTTGAACCAAAATTTTTAATTTTCTTTTTTTTATCCTTTTTCTTTTTTGGTTCCCTTTTTCCTTGGCCAATACCAAGCCTTGCCGATGGTCGGCAATTAACCATAAGCCACAAGGCTTCTAGAGAGGGTCGACCCTGCTAGATTCAGTGAGGCTAGCAAGGTTCACCTTTGCTAGTGGCTAGGTAAGGTCGACCCTTGCCTGAGGCCGGCAAGGTTGACCCTCACCGACCATCACCGAGGCCCAACAATTGGCAAAGGAAGAAGGGAAAAAAAAAGTTTGTTCATATCAACGATAATCATATGTTATATAGGATGTCTAGCATCCACATCGACGATTTCCAATAAAAATTGGCTAAAAAAATTATATTGACAAATCGTTAAAAGGTTTATAATTAAACTGGTCAAATTGAAAGATTTATAATTGAATTCACATTTGTACAACAAAACCATAATCATTGGTCTCAATTTCTCATCTCTCTCATTGCCTTTGCTAATTGCTAAGAAGTGCCTTGCAACATTTCAATCACTCATTAGTACCACCTCTAACGGTGCCAACACCATCATTAAGGTTGTAAGCAATCCCCATCGCTACCGTCATTGTCCTCTCTCTCTCTCTCTTCATATATCAGATGTTTTTGAGTCGATATAAATTAATATAAGAGGCAAAGCTTCACTTTACCAAAAAAATTAAAACCTTCCTGATCAAATGTTCTATTGAATACCATGTGAAGACTTCCTACCTCCATCTTTTTGAATTATTAGTTCTATTTGTAATTCCGAGAGATGCCCCTAAGCTATTGTACTTCGTATGCTTTATAATACTCACATTTTCAACCAAACTCACTCATTGCAGGAAATATCAATACCATCATCGTGCAGAACAGATTATTTCCAGCTATCACTTCACAATTTTTGAAGCAGTTTACTAACTCAAGTTCAGTATCTAAAGATCGAAGATCATATAAGATAGAACCAACCACATGCATGTTCCTACTTCTCAGCAACGATAGCAACACTCCCCAAAGGACAAGAACAACCGCTCCGCGCCGCGAACGGACAGCCAAATGTACGTTGAATCTCGATCCCCTATAACGGGGCTAGCCAACGAGACAGCAGCGCAAGCGTCATCTTTCTTCCCGTGTAAGCTCGACGTGTTCGAATTCCCACCGATATCGCTCGATCGTTTTTTAATTTTAGGGGTAGTCCGTGCATGTTCTGCATCGGATCGGATGCAGCAATTTAGCAGCAACTTCCGCGGGATATCTTTTGTACGAGGCAGACAGAACTGCCGCTCTTAATCAAAGTCAACCGTGGGATATTGTCCTGAAGCTCTGCCTCTAAGTGCTCACCACTTAGTTAGCCAACACATGGCCTTTTGTACGATAGGGGCGAAATTAAAATACTTGAAATTGAACCTCCACGAAACACCTAGGTTTTAGGCAAAAATTACCTAATCAATTATAAGTATATTATACGGATGCTAAATTAGTCTTTCATTTTAAAATTTTTTTTTTATTAATTTAGTCTTAACCTTTTGTGTGAGATTCCATAATAATCCTTTTGGTCAATTTTTGACATATGACATCACGATCCAATCATCACCCATTGTCCTACATGGATCGCCGACCGTCTTACGTGGCTCACCACTACGTCAACAATTTCAAGTGACTTTTTAAGAAATTATTATCCTTAATTAGAATGAATTAGCAACTTTTCTCCGATTAAAGTACCGACTAGTTTTGGAATAACAACTCTTATTTGAGTTACTTAAAAGTTTATTTTTTATTTTAATTACCAATTTTGTCCTATCTTTAATCAATTTTTATTTATATTTCTAAACTACGCCTTAAAATTACCAACTCCTATATGAAATTATTAACTATAATTTGAGGGGTTTATCAAGTTTTCCCGATTAAGATTTTAACTAGTTCTAGAATATCAACTTTCATTTGAATTATATCAAACTTTCTATTGAGTTACTCAATCTGGAAAAAAAAAAGATGAGTCATTCAAAGGTTGGTAATTCAATGTAATGGTTGGCGAAGTTAAGAATAAAAGGTAATAAATCTCATGATAAAGTTGGTAATTCCAAAAAATAGTTAACAAACTTAAGGCTTTGATAAGAAAAGTAAATAAAAATTGATAACTTTTTTTTTGGTCATAAAATAAGAGAAGTCGGTAATTCAAAAGAACAACTTGGGTTGGGATTCGGCATGCACATCTTTCTATCAATGGAAGATATGACATCCACACATATTATGTACAATTCTAGTTTTATTACAATGCAAACAAAGCCTAACACGTGTGCTGATGGTTTGGTACATGCCTAAATCTAATCAATTTACAAAGTGATGGTTCATTTCCTAGGTATTAATCACATTTGTCAACCGTGGGCAGGATTCTTCTTTACTGGAAAATTCAAGCTTAATAGTTGAAAATCTTGTGTCGGCCAACAAAATCCTCCCATATCTCCGCATTCGGCTCGTCTTCTGACCGTGTCATTCAACCAAACCAATTGACTCGTCGCAAAAAACCATGACTTTCGGACAATAAAGAACTGTAGTGCGGTCTTCAATGTCGTATAAAGGGTAAAATGATGTCAGTCCAAAAGCGAGATAACTTTGAAAAGGCAGCACATGGTCCGGTTTTACCCACGGGGCACACCCATAATTGCTCATCAGTAAAATTTGTTGACTCGTATCTTTTTCTTTTGAGCTGCAGTTGATTCCATCCGAGGCCAATCGTCAAAGCACCGAGGTGGGATTAGCAATTGATTAAGTTAAGCCGTGGGGACTCGTGTTGCTGATGTAGGATCCCCAATTAAATCACGGTCTTGTTGGTCAAAGGTTATAAAGTAGGGCAAAACTTTACTTTTATCGTAACAACCGACCCCGGTCCATAGGGGCCGGTACTCGAAAAGACGCTTTCTGACGTCTAGTGTAAATTCGAAGCATTCATAAAAGTTCTCCTGATATAGAACCCATGTCATCGTCAAGGCCAATTTGTATAGTTCCAAAAAACAACACTCCTTCCTTGAAGCATTTCCATCCCAGATGGATTCGAAACGGGATTGACCGTGTGTTCAAAAGTGTTGTTCTATGTCGACTAGACTCGTGTCATTAGCATTACGCGACAATTCATAGGGATCAAACCCTCAACATAAATGATGTAATTTCACGATAAGTTAAGAAACGATGATCGAGATGAAATCTCTAGTTCTATATCGTTAATTAAAATTGTCTATTCCCTACTCGATGAGGATGGTGGCCGCGACGAATATAGCAAATTTGTCCCGAAATGATCGAAAGTTAGATGAAGCCCTTTTCACTTTGCGTGCATGATTGACGCATGCCATGCTCTGCTTTCTCTCCTTTCCTTTTTCAACTACCACTTTTCCTAAGATTCGTCTTCCTTTCGTTAACGCTCTCTTTCAATGATGAAAGGAAAATTATTAAATATGCTAGTCAAGTAAAAGATCTAGTACACTAAACATTTCTCTATTCAACTCTCATTGACAGAACGTCGTTCCTCGTTCGCTACACAAGAATCATGTGACGTAACGGCTTCGGTGCATAAAATAGTAACGAAATCCTTATATTAATCCTAGTGTTTGAGCACAGCAATGCATAGGCAGCAAAAAAACAATCAAATTGAAGAATCCCTATTGGATCTTGAGAGGAGGAACAACAGGATTTAAACACGAGATGTGGGGACAAGAAACATATTATAAAGCAGCAATGGAAAGTGGGAATTATATAAATATTGCAAGAGAAAGAATCTCACCTTCCTCAGTACTTAAGAAGCTGGCTACCTCCCGTCTTCCCCTTCAAATTCACTTGCTCTCTCTGACCATCACTACACACGAGACAACTTCAACAGTTAGACAAAAACGCAAGAAGAAATGCAGAGGAACCGGTGGATTGAGCTTCTCTTGCTCTGTGCCTTTCTCCTGAGGTTTTCTCCCATGGCGGCGTCGTCGGACCGGAGCGGAACGCTCGGCGAGGAGAAGAACTTCGAGGGCTCGTCGGATCTTGTGGACCTTCAGTACCACATGGGTCCTGTCCTTGCATCGCCCATCAATCTTTACATCGTATGGTATGGCCGTTGGAACCAGAACCAGCAAGCCACCATAAGAGATTTCATCTATTCTCTCTCCGCTCCGTCGTCCTCCGCCTCTTATCCTTCGGTCGCCGACTGGTGGCGCACCGTCCGGCTCTACACCGACCAGACCGGGTCCAACATCACCGGAAACATCGTCCTCTCCGGGGAGTTCTACGACTACAAATACTCCCACGGAGGTTACCTCAGCCGCTTGGACATCCAGTCCGTCATCAAAAACTCTGTCGCCACTTCGGATCCACACGCTCTGCCGCTCAATCCTCACGATGGCCTCTACCTAGTCCTCACCGCCTCTGATGTCCAAGTCCAGGATTTCTGCCGCGCCGTGTGCGGGTTCCACTACTTCACGTTCCCCACGATCGTCGGCGTCACCGTTCCTTACGCGTGGATCGGCTACAGCGGGACGCAGTGCCCCGGGATCTGCGCTTACCCGTTCGCCTCGCCAAATTACTCGGGCATGCCGCCGCCAGGCACGAACGGGGGCCACGACATAATGAAGCCGCCGAACGGCGACGTGGGGGCAGACGGAATGATCAGCGTGATCGCCCACGAGCTCGCCGAGGTCTCGAGCAACCCGCTCGTGAACGCATGGTACGCAGGGACGACCCCACGGCACCGACCGAGATCGCTGACCTGTGCCTGGGGATGTACGGGAGCGGTGCGGGAGGAGGGTATGTGGGGGCGGTGAGCAAGGACGCATGGGGGAGCGGGTACAACTTGAATGGAGTGAAGGGGAGGAAGTACCTGGTGCAGTGGGTGTGGAACCCCGCGAGGAGGAGATGCTACGGCCCCAATGCTCTCGACTGAGGAGGTGGGACTCGTGGAGACGGGTTACATGATGACTACCTGAATGAGTTCCGACTCCTGGATCACGATGTCTAGCGACCGGCGCCGGCTTGTGGAGACCGTGCCGCCGGAACGGAACGAGGCTCTGTCCAGTCACGCCTCGCGACAGGCAGCTCAGTGACGTTCCCTGTCTCTGCTTCCTTCGACAGTGAGGAGGATCCCCGAAAACAGTGCTGTTTAGAACATCGTCCTCCTGCAGCACAAGAACTCAGTAGTGCAGTTTACCATCTACTGCTTCCATTGTAATCATTCATTTCCCGTTGCTTGCTGTAACTCCACTAGTTTCCTATTTGCGAAGTAAATATTAACGTTAACTGAGCTTTACTAAGCCAGTGACGAGCTTTACTATACGCCGCCTGCGGAATCACATTAGAAACGAACCCGAGCACAAGAATGCACGTTCTACAGATGCCTAATAATTCCAACGAGAATGAGGGCAAAGTCCCGAGTGACTGCCGAAAATGTAGGCTTCCCTGTGCTTCTGATGTAAGTTAGTAGTGGACGAAGCAACAGAAACAGAGAAGTCCTACTGAACGTGCTATAAACGTCACGGGAGGGGACAAGCATATACACTTGCTTTAAACAGAAGCATAACCCCACGTGCTCGCTCGTCGCCCATTTCTTGACAATGCAGGATATCTGCAGATGCCTAGACGACATAAATACTGACATAGCAACGAAGGTAGCATACACAATCCTACATGGTCTCTGTGAATACTAACAGTCAATATTAATTCAGGGGATAAACATTTTTATTTTTTTGCCAATATAAAGGGGGAACCACGGTTTCCATTTTCCCACTAATTCATTTGTACAAGCACTGACAATAAAAAGAAAAGGAGAACTCTTAACGCAGATGATAAAGAAAAGAATTAACTGTACAACAACATATATGCCCCCCTAACATAATCCCGTATATGGTCAGCTTCCCTCTGAAGCCGATCCTATAGGTGGTAAGCCCTCCTCTTCATGGAAAGAAACACATAGGGCCCCCTACTCTTAACCAAAAACTGGGCCTCATATCAGAGCAAAAACCTGAATCTCCTCGCATTTGACCAGTGAATGCTTCTAGCCAATTAGGGTGCTAGCTGAAGTCTTCAATCAACTTGGGGAAAAATTGGGTGAATTTCACAATACGTCAGAGCAATGGATACATCTGTGGTCAATTAGCCTGGTTACAAGACTTCCCGGCTCAGGAACTAGAGAAGAAGTAATGCTATTCAAAATGAAATGTCAAGGATTTATCCAGAATTTTTCTGAAAAGAGAATCTTGTTGTGCACGTTCGATCTCTGTTGAAGGAGCAACGAAATACCTGTTTGCAGCTCACAAAGGTCAATTTAAGGGCAGACAAGCTTTTGACAGAAAACATTAAGCTCTATATGGTCTAAATGAAAAAAGAACACAGATCTTAGGAGACAGCTCAAATGGCATCAGCAGTCCAGAAAAGAGTTGTTTACAACAGATCTAATGCGCACGTTTCAACAAGACTGGCACGGAATTAACATGTACGCACATCTATAAGCCTGTGTTCTTGTCATAACTGATTAATAGGCATGAAGTTACATTAGTGTATTTACCGAGAGGGTGCAATCAGCATCATTCTTTTGCTGGTTCAAGTTTGTAAGATCACATGCCTCTCTCATACAATCAGTATGATAGAGGCATACTCAAGGTGCCATCACAATCAGTATTCCTGGTTCAAGTCAATGGAAACTGACATCTCCAGTTGCCAGGATTAACAATTTAATAATCTTTTGCTGCAAATTTTCATGAAAATGCATGTATTCTTCCCTCATGAAACAAAGGCTAAATGAAGACCACTGGAAGCAAGCATCCTGCAAGCCATCTGCTCAGATTCAACAGCTTTCATCGTACTCCATCAAGCCCAATTTATTATTAAGCCCAAAAAAAACCTACTTCATCATGCATGCAGGGTAGACATTATATTCACACCTTCTCTGAATCATGTCAATACAACTGAAACTATCTAGTCATCCCATCACTTCAGAATATTCCCGCAACCATCTTGCCTATAAATTGCCTAATGCTTAGTCACACCAATTGAATTGTGGAGGTGCTCAATTTTTAATTTAAGTTTTTGAAGATCCTATATGCAGACAACGGGTTTCTCTGAACAAAACCCCAAAATTATATGCTAACTGCTGTAATTTAAAAATGAACTCTCATCTCCCAACATAAACGATATCTAGTTGTCACTTCCTCTACTGTCTTGTGTGGAATTTCCTGGTTTGGGATCCATAATCTAATGACAGATCAAGCATTTTGCTGCCATTGGGCTTGACCTATTTCAATTTGCAGCTGATGCCGGAAACTATCCACATACTCATTTCTGTCAAGGAGGACACGATGACCTTCACATCCACGAAGCAAAAGTATTGCTTTTACTATCTCCAGAGTGATGCAGAAGATAAGAGAGCAGGTTGTTTCTCAGAATCCTTCCGAACAGTGGCATAATAACTGGACCCATCTGTGTTGACACTTACAGGCATTCAAAGTTCTTAGATTTCTAATTTTCCAATTCTCAATCAACTAGCCCTAAAATATTCAGCGGTACCGTCCACTTTCAACAGCAATGCCTCCACATGGCAATACAAAACTTACGTATTTTAGCAAGTAGGAAAGCTTGATGAGAAGGAGATGAAGTTAATGCTTTCAGCAATTACCACACAGCATGTCCTATCACTAACCATAGCTGTTGATGTAACTTATCCTCAATGCATACTTGCTTCATTTATAAAAATCAGCTTGGGATATTTTCTCATGTTCTTGCATAGTTTGTATATTAAGATGTTCACAGCTTTGATCGATAATCAAGTGGCCTTATGCGTTGGAGACGTAGTCCCTCATGAGGCCACGAATTTCTTTTGCATCCAAAATTATGTGGAACACACACATATGCAATTGGGTCGAGAAGGGCCAACATGGCTCTGATGCTACATGCTTCTGTATAAACAGAGATACTTCAACAAAGAAAAGAGATACCTCATAATATCTTGGCTACTAATAGGAAAGAAGACGAAGAAGGGTTGCACTTTTCAACTCCAGCAGCTCAACTTCTCTTCTCCCACTTCTTGAAAAATTTCCTGCCACTCTCGTCAAAAGTTCAGCCCCATTCCATCTAAACTGGGTATCATAAAACTGAGTAGAACTCCCCTCAAGCACTTCATTATGAAGGGCTGCAAAGAGTAGGTTAGCAATTAATGACTGAGCATAGAGTAAAAATAAATAAATAAATAATGAATTAATGCATGCCATCAGGAATGTGTTATACAAAATAAGCAGATACACTGCAGCTCTCCTTTCATTTTATTTAAGGATCCAGAAAAAAAAATCCAAAGTAATCATTGTTTTTAAGTTTCGACGACATGAGAAAGCCAATCCTGCACACTTTTAATGCAAATATTCTTTTGTGGAGGTGGGGATGCAGTGTTCAAATTCATGTGAAAAAGAACTTACAATAGTTGTAAATAGTAAATGGTATTGCCCATGGAAGTAGAATATTCAAACAACATAAAAGACATGATGAAAGAAGAGAAAATTATTCCTCAATTTGCATAGATATATCAAAACAATGCCATATTTGTAAGCCTCAGTTACAAAAGTCATTTGATGAAAGCATCTATCGGTGGTGAGTAAAAGAAACATAAGCAGAATCTACAAAATTACAAGTTATAATCACAGTTGACAACACACGCATAATTCTTCCATGGCTAGAAACAAGAAGTACCTATGCCTTCTGAATGCCATTACAGCACCATTAAGAGACTGTCGATCAAGCCGACTCTCCAAACCAACAGTGTTGTTTAGAGAAGAGAGTGATTTCAACACAATGATGTCAAAATCAATATATATCCCACCATATCTGCAGAGAAAAGAACGAAAGATACATTAGTATATACGTCGAAATTAATTATCCATGGCAATTTACAAATGTGAGAAAACATTAACTATCCCATATCTGAGCAAAACAAAAATTGAGGATTGGGAAATCAACCAAGAGATATTAAAGACATAGCATGTCCTATTCATTAATTTTATAACCATAAAAAAGAGATGAATTATATGCATAAACTGAATTAGATTTCATTCACAACTACAAGATGGCATAATCCTTCCACTCTTTTTTAGGCTGTAAGATGTAATGCCAGAGAAACATTTATGAGGAAGAATGCTAAAATTCAATCCTGCATCTTCACTAAACTACCAATAAAATCAGCATGGCAAAGTGCTAAGCACCTACAGGGAAACTATGCCTATACTGTTTCTTTCCCTTAACGGGTCTTTCCATCTCCTATTCCTCTCCCCCAATATCTAAAAAGGTATTACTCATAACAGCCTTTTCTCCTTCTAAGCAATATATGAAAGTCTACCGAGAATATGAATAACCCCTTGCATCAGTCAGAATAGTATAAAACATTCACAAAGAAGGACAGCTGTTCTTGCTAGGCCAATACAACAAAGGGGAAGAATGGTACCAAATTAAGACTTTAGAATCCCATCGTGATGGTAATTAAACAAGCAAACCAGAAATAAACAAGTTCTTTAAAGCTGATTACTAAGATAATTAGAACCCCTTCTGTTGTTAGCAAGCGAACGAGGAAAAACATGGCACTCATGGAAAGACAATACAAAACTCCCACCTTAGAGGTAAGTGCTTGAATATATGGAGGCTTATACCTAGGCAAATAATCTGAAGCAATTCTAACTTCTAAGCACAAGAAATACTTAATGACTGTCTTAAATGTGAAGCTTCACTCCTGCAAAGGGAAGTTGATCTTCTTCATGCATGACACATAATAACTTAACTAACCAAGAAGAACTAAATTTCCATAAATGCAGCCTTGAATACATCCTTAACTACTCTCCCAGTATTAATCTATTTACCAACATGAAGGGAGTAAGCAAGAATAGGGCAGATAAGAACCATAATCCATGCCTAGATGAGATACGTGCAAATACAGATGCCAATTTTGCTAATGTAGATGTCTCACTGCACTAATAGAGTAGCCTAGAGACAACTATTACAGTGATTCTTAAGGGTGCACTACCATATCACAGTTGAATTCAATTTCTTGAGGAAAAGAACTGTACCCACAGAAAAGAACACCCTTTCATGACTGATAGAATTATTTCATTCATGTTAACATTCTCAAATCTCATCAACTGCTTTTGAACTGTACAAAAGCAGAAAATATTAATAACGCTAGAAATAGAACCAGATACTTATATAACATTCAGAAAATTTAGCCTAGTGTTATTTAGAAGAAAACATTTGCAATATCATAAGCAAAAGTTAAAATTTGCAAGAGGTAATCACCAGGAAGGAGTTTACTGATTTAGCAGATCAGTTGAATTTGCTGCCTGCACTAAAAAAGAACTAAAGAGACCACTACATAAATTATTGACTCTATATTCTGGCAGAACTCTTCTGTCGATTATCAACCCCCCATAGAGATCAGTTCGAACTAAGACCACTATGCAAACCACAGCAACATTAAATGGCCAATTGTAAGCTTATGCCATTCTCATGCAAGATCATATCACAGGGGACCTGTTGGAAATAACTTTCTGATGCTAGCTATTCATGCAGCATACACACACCCCACCCACCCCCCACCGGGCCCAAAACAAAAACAACAAAAAGCAGACACATGCATCCGCACATAGGAAGGGAGAGAGAGAAGGGTTATCTCTCGGTCCAGAATAGTCCCCTCGAAATTCCAAACTACCAGATTCCCACATTCATATAACAACTCAACTAACTAAGTTTTATTCCACTAAGCAATCTCAAGTGTATGAATCCTATTCTATTGTGCTCAATCCTTCATTTACATCCTATGTAAGCTTTAAATATATCTTCCTTATTGTCTCCTTCCCACATCTTTTCTACGTCTTCCCTGCCCTTCTAACCCATAACTCCATCCCTTCGTCACACCTTCTCACTGGGACATCCGAAGGTCTTAATTCATCATGGCATACCATCTTAATAAGTTCAACAATTAGTTTGAAGCCTGATTTTTACCAAATTTTTATCAATCTTTGGGAATAATTTCGAAAGCTAGTTCTACTTTCAGATAATCAAAAGGGGACTTCAATAGAGCACATCAATTTATAAACATAAACAGATAAAAAGAGAAAAGCCTAGAGCTGACTGCTTACAAGTGTTTTTACAGATTCTTTGACTTCTAATTTCAATATTTCTCATATTTCAATAATATTTTGATACAAATCTCTTTAGTAATTTTCACTTTTGAGAAACTAAGTAAAATACTACAATCATGTGTAGAGATTTCACTTACACATGCAGCATCACATATATGACACAATTTAATCACCAGAGCACATCAAATCTCACTAGTCAAGTACGCATTGTGATATAGCAACAGCTCATTATACAAACAAACCATAGCATCAAAAGGACTTGCATGAACTACTGAATACATTGGGAGTCCTTAATTATTATCTAATTCAAATGAGACGAAGTTGCAAAAATTTCAATGAGGAATAGAAATGTTTAAGTTGATGAAAACCTACTTGTAAAGGGGCAGCAAGCCGGATGAGCTCACTAAAATGAGTAGGATAAAACTTTGTCTTTCTCCACTCAAACCAGACAGAAGCAAATATGAGTGCGGGCGTATCTTTCAGCAATTCTTCAAGATTTGGCATGGCAACAGCAACTTTGTATCTACGATATTGGAAGCAAGCAGTCAGTTGGAAACCATCAGGTACGTCAGATTAGTTGTGTGAAGCTGTGAGCTTACTTATGCCCCAATCCAAGAACTGCAATGGTAAAGGGCAAAAAAAGCGACTATAGAGGAACAACTATACTAAAGAAATTCCCTATGTCTCCGTTAAACTGAACGATATCTAAATGAGAACAAAGTCAACTAATTGTAGAAAATAAGAGGTGTGTCCGGATAAACTGCAAAAACCCAGACATCATTCCAAAAAAGAAACTTCAAATCAAGACAAAAAGACTTAACACAAATCTGTTCATACAAAACCACACAAGATTACTCAAATGAGCCACTAGATGTGTAGAAACCTCGGTTTATTCAGTCCATATTATCACCAGAAGGATACAACAACCAGTGCAATGCAAACTACAAAAAGAGCAACAATAACTAGTTGAACCAAGTAAGAAGCGACTTCATGCTTATTGTTTAAAAAATTATAAGATACCTAATGCTTATCCAGCAAAGTTCATCTATAAAAAGAAAAGCAATGGGAACATGAGCAATTACCCATCCTTGAGAAAGCTATCTCTGAAGAAATCAAGCTCAATAGTCTCAGAGAACACAACAACACAAGCATCTGGATGCTGTGAGAGCAGACTCTCCAGTGCCCTTGATGTCGAACACCAAACATCCATGGTGGCGAGTTCCACACCATAAAAACTCTTAAATGACATCTACCTGTTCTAAAACGCATTCATGAATTCTGAAAATGTTAGCCCAGGATGCAAACCAGGGTAGTAACCCCCATCTCCTTCCATCTGCATATACATGACCTTCAATCTCAGAACTCCCACTATTCTCACGAATTGTCACACTCTGACTATCTTTGTCAGACAAATTGCTGTCCACATGTCCATTAGCGTCACTTCCATCATTTTTTCCACAACACTATCGGATGCATTCCCTCATCATCATCTAAGGTCCGTCTCTCTGCCCTCTAATCTCAACCCCCTCCCTTCAAATTCACCATCTTGACTCTCTGCACTACCAGCCTTCCTACTACTAGCCACATCATTGTTTTCTTTGCAATTGGTGACCATCCGCTGAGATCCCTAATGGCTTCTTGACAGAAAACGGCAATTCTTTCCTGAACTCATTCAACCACCATTTCTGCACCAATCTATCCCCTCTAGTATACCCAGTCACGCCCACCCCGTCCGGGTCCTGCAGCATCGGGATTGTTCAACGGATTCAAAATATCCAGACTGGACCTGAACATTCTATCCTTCCTCAAGAAATCGCTTTTTCTTATCAAACCAATCGCCCCACCCTTCTCTCAGCGGCGAGACCTCTTGTTCACCTTCAACAGGAGAACATCCTCCACGCTCATCACTTCCGTCACCTTCCTCCTCAAACCCTCGTCCACCGGAATATCGTCGGATCCAAATGCCGTCTTACTGCGATCGTCAGGAACCGATCCCACGCCCAAAGATCGAGCCGTCGTCGTCCCACTCGTCGATCGAGCGCTTGCTGAACGCTCGACGTATGGACCCGGTCACGTGGTCGTAGAAGCCAACTGCTGTCCGCGGCCGCCGAGCGATCGGCCTCCGCCTCCTCGTCGTCGTCGTCCCCTGGTCCTCGCCCTCCCACCGCGAGTTCGACGCCCTGCTCCGGTCGGCCTCCTCGTCGACGATGTCGAGCTCGTCGATCCTGTCGTCCCCGCCGCCGCCAGGCTCGAGCCTGTCGGCGGCGTCTGCGGCTGGATCGGACAGGATGCGGCCGGAGACGGCGTCCGCGGCGGAGGGCGGTGGTGGTGAGGAGAGGCGGGAGTAGAGGAGGGAGACGGAGAGGGAGGAGGAGGACGGCGGAGATCAGGGCGCAGGCGTGGGCGCCGCAGCGGGGCCGCCGCCGGGATCGGAGTGTCCTGAGCATCTTTTTCGGTGGGTTGTTTTCCTGGCGA